>JARVGP010001649.1:0-12559 GCA_029876185.1 Mansonella ozzardi | reverse complement strand
TTGGAATAATCCAGTTAGCAAATAAAGAAATAAATATAATAGCAAGCATTTGTTGGTGAAATTGTTGTCAAAAGATTCTTGCTTTCTCCTCTACTTATATATCTGCTTCACTTTTGTATTTTCAATTGCAATTCGTTAAACTTTTTCATGTTTAATTTTTGATCGTTATTAAAAATCAAGTGAACAGTTGTCATTGCGGCAAACTTCCAACATTTTTTCAGCGAAGAGCAAAAACTATTTTTTATTATTTGCATAATTATCATTCAATAAAACTGCAATTGTGAATTTTCTATGTATGTTTCAAAAATAAAACATTATAAGACGAATAATTCATAAATGTAATGTAAGTATTTACTTTGTGCAATAATGCAAGTATTTACTTTGCAAGTATTTACTTTGTATGAGTATTAGCATTAATACTTGTATTACATTTATGAATTTATAATATATATATTTATAATATCTTTCTTTATATCCTTACATCTTTCTTTATATCCCATTTAATTTCTTAATGCGTAAAAAAAATTTCCATTTATTAATTTCTTATTTTATCAAAATTATCGGCGTTTATGATATGCATTTTTCTGCACTATATAACCATTTCAACTGAAAATTCTAATATTTAATTTGACTATAACACATTTGATTTGTTATTCTTGATTATTCATTTTCAATTTGAAACTATGCGGTTGAATTGAAGAATAGGAAAAATCTGTCTATTGAAATATTCATTTTACTTTTTATCCTTTTTTTCTTTATTCTGAAAATCTATTTTTCCCATCACTTCGCTAATGCCACAAAACATTTCTCTTTTCATCAATTTTACAAATTACAATCGTTTTTCACTATACGAGATAATGAACTTAACAACCAAACTTTGTTCAGCAGTTGATTTCTCTCTCTCTCTCTCTCTCTCTCATATCGATTAGCTAGTGGATAGCAGAAACTTAGCTTTTCAATTTTCCTTTGTTTAAAATTTTTTAAACAAAAAGTTATATTTTCTTACATTTCCTTTCTCCTTCTTGTCTTAAATTTTTTAATATTTATTAAACTTCAATAAAAATAACAATCTGCACGATAACTTTTTTCAAATTACTTCCTATCTTTGAAATTATCCAATAATATATATCGTTTTAATAATTGTTAAAAATAATCTTTATCAAGTATACCTATTTCATTATGAACTATGATAAATTCCTGATTCCTTTTTTCTTCGGAATGCAAATTAATTAATGAATCATTACAAAATATTATGTAATATTTTGATTGATAGCAATGCTCAGAGATAGAAATTGCTGACTGAATTTTAGCTTTTCGCTAAAAGCTTTCCGCTCATTAAATCCTCTGTCTTATCTTCTTAATGCTACAGCAACAGTTGTTGCTAATTAGACTAATTTCAACTTTCATTTGAACTATTTTATACATCTACCTTGAATTAAAAAATTGTCAAAGTGCTAAAATTTTAAACTTTAATGGCTGAAATCTTAATTTTAATCAAGATTTAATCGAATTTCCTTATCAGACATTTGCAACTTCGTATTTCATGTTTGTTGCATAAAATGATAGTGGTTGGTGCAAAGCAATTTTTTAATGTTCGTTGCATAAATGATAGTGGTTAGTTGCTTTGCACCTCTGGCAAACTGTTACACTTTAGGCTTACTGACTTCAATCGATATATGTAAAGGTATACACGTACGTACGTGTATGATGGATTGTATGGGGCACGTACGTACGTGTATGATGAATTGTGTGAAGCACGTACGTATGTATATGATGAATTGTATGAAGCACGTACGTACGCGTATGATGAATTGTATGAGGCGATTAAATGTATAATTTGGATTTCCATTTTTGTATTCTAAATTATCTTTCAGATTTCCTTCCTGCGTTTTCCATTTTTTTTTCTGATGATTATAAAGAAGACAAGCATACATGAAATTGATCTAATAATGTATTAGATTGCATTTTTTAGATTTTCCAACTTTTGCAAAAAAGAAAGCAATAAATGGCGGCAATAAAGAATCGAGTATGTTTAGTAGTGATTGATGGATGGGGAATCAGTAATGAAAGCAAAGGTTGATGTGTTTTTTCTTTGGATTTCATTCTTATTGTAAAATTTTTATGAAATGTTTGAATTCAGCTATCGATATCATTTTTGTTCTTTTACAGGAAATGCAATATTGAATGCTCAAACACCTGTAATGGATGAGCTTTGTGCATTGAATTCACATCCAATTCAAGCACATGGTTTGCACGTTGGTTTACCGGAGGGGCTTATGGGTAATTCAGAAGTGGGTCATTTGAATATTGGCGCTGGACGTGTTATTTATCAGGTGATAAGAGTTTGAAATGTTACTTTTCACAAGGGTTCGTATTCTTCCAAATATTCAGAGTTTCTGCAAATATAGTTATAAAAATTTTTTAAGATGACTGAAATGTGTCTGTGGTATGATTCCAGTTCTTTTTTTTAAATACTTTGTTATAAACTAATTCCTGTGCTACTTTAGGATATTGTACGCATAAATTTGGCAGTGAAGAATAAAACTTTGGTGGAAAATAAGCATTTAAAGGAAGCAGCTGAACGCGCAATTAAAGGGAATGGTCGCATACATTTATGTGGCTTGGTAAGAGTTGGACGTAATTTTGTTCATTGACTCGTTTGTTGAAGTGACACTGATAGATACATCCTTATCCGTTTAACTAGAATTTTTGACTACTACCATTGTGCATTTTTCGATCGTGACTTTTGTATATATTTATATCTTTTTTTTTTTTTTTTTTAACATAACTTTGTGTATTTGGTTGATTTAGTGATATGAAGCAAACCTGTGATATTCGTGTGATACAGCTTCATTTAATTAAACTGTTGGTTAAACAATGTCGATAATTTTGATTTGGTTTTTTTCTGTCGAAGCTTCCATGAATAAATTCTTTACAGCTTAGGATATGAAATTCTTGGGTTTCAAAGATTTCAATGAATTTTCAGGTCAGCGATGGTGGTGTTCATTCGCATATTGATCATTTGTTTGCGTTGATAATGGCTTTGAAACAACTCAAAGTACCGAAGCTTTACATTCAATTCTTTGGAGATGGTCGTGACACGAGTCCAACAAGCGGAGGTACCATTATTATTTTTATCTTTTAAATCCCGTTTAAATCGCTTTTGCTAAATTTTACAAAAATAGAAATAGAAGAATTTTTTTAGTTGGTTTTCTTCAACAGCTGATTGATTTCGTCAACAAAGAAAAATACGGTGAAATAGCAACAATAGTGGGACGCTATTACGCGATGGACAGAGATAAGCGATGGGAACGCATTCGGGTAGGTATTCATAGTTTCTGTTGTTGTCACTATCACAAATTTTTTTTTTATTAAGACTTCCAATTTACTTAAGCTTATCTTTACTAAATAATTAATTAAGCAATAAACTATAATGGAAAACTTTTTGTTGAAAATCGGCATCTTTTCAATAGGTCGACGCAAGTTGTTCGTAACATATAAATTTTCCGTGCTAAATAGTAATGGACTAATTCAAATTACGTTGCATTCAATGCTTTCTTCATATTATAGTTATTTCAGTATTAATCTAAGTCGATCGTGGTGAAACTGTTTGTCACGACGGATTACTTATTGCTCTATTTGTGGCACATCCCCCGTAGCGTCTACTTTTAATAGATTATATTTATAGTTTCGAGAATATGTTTGATATTATTTGCTTATTTCAGGTTTGTTATGATGCACTGATTGGTGGCGTTGGTGAGAAAACTACAATTGATAAAGCGATTGATGTGATAAAGGGACGATATGCAAAGGACGAAACTGATGAATTTTTGAAACCAATAATTCTTTCGGATGAGGGACGTACAAAAGGTGAATTAGTTTCATCTTTCAGAGGTTGTTAGTTCGGTTGAAAAATAATGTGATTTTTTATCACAAAGAAGTAAATCAGACATCAAATTCTTCTTTCACTGCGTTAGAGTGTACTCCTTTTTATTAGAAAATCTGGTGGTAGTTGATACTGACAGTGATTATGGCAGCCAACCGATGAACCACGAACTGCAGGAAAGTAGAATTCGGTGGAACTTAGTTTCATAATTTTAAATCATTAACTTAAGTCATGCAGCTTACTTGTGAAAGATGTTAGTTCGAGCGGACATTTTTTTAGTTTTGATTTCATCATTTCGTGGGATGATCCAAAGCAGCAAGCTGATGGAGTTGCTATAAGCACCAGTACTGATCATAGGTTTCAAGACTGAGATATCTAAATTGATGTTTTATAGATTTATTGCAGAAAAAAGTGAATGATCTTTTTTTACTTTAGATGGTGATACTTTGATATTCTTCGATTATCGAGCTGATCGTATGCGAGAAATCACTGAATGCATGGGTATGGAACGGTATAAGGATCTCAGTTCTGATATTAAACATCCGAAAGATATGGTATGTATAAGTATCTGTTCTTTTGATTATCAAAAATAGTCGGACAGGAAAGCTAAGTAAATATTATTTAGTACATTATAATTTGATGTTTAATACATCAATATAATCATACGACTGAAGGAAATCCTCAGAAATAAAAATGTAGATTAACGGAACTTATTTTTTTGAGTATCTATTCGTCAATATCAAGAAGATTTCAGAGATATTTTATTTTGTGTGACATTCGGCGTTTTTAAGTTTGAAACACGTTTTTGTTCAGTGTAATTCATTTATGTAAATACTTTAGCAAGTTGTTGGAATGACTCAGTACAAGGCAGAATTCACGTTCCCTGCACTTTTTCCTCCGGAATCACATAAAAACGTTTTGGCAGAATGGTTATCTGTAAACGGAGTAACACAATTCCATTGTGCGGGTTGGTTTTGTCCTTAGCTAATGTTTCAGCAATACTGTTGTATAAGAGCAACTGAAGAACCGATCCGGTTTTAATCCTAGACCATTCTTAAGTGATTGAAATATCAATTATCTTATGACGTATGGTAAATATTGTTTTGGTTTCTAGCACTATCTCATGAGCATTCATCTATTTTCACTCGTACCGGTTTTGCCCTTATCTGAGTATATGTTGTACTCTCTTTTTGGGTACGAAAGAAAAATCCATGTAAAGTATATGCAGCATTTCAATATACAGTGTTAATGGGCTACATTACTCTTTAGTAATGAATATCGCATTATGCATCGGTTTATGAAAGTAAATGAAATACGGATACTGTTTCGACTCTTTCACCATTAATTGAAAATGAAATTTCTGCAGCTATATTTTAATATTTTTAATCCGTTCTGGTTGATTACAACATTATTATTTCATCAAGTTCACGTTTTTTTAGAGACAGAAAAATATGCACATGTCACATTCTTCTTCAACGGCGGTGTAGAGAAACAGTTTGCAAATGAAGAGCGTTGCTTGGTAATATCACCGAAAGTTGCCACTTATGATCTTGACCCACCAATGAGTTCGGCCCAAGTGGCCGATAAAGTAATTTATTTATTCGTTTATGGAAAATGATTCTCACTTCACATTTTACTGTTCGTCAAGCAACATAATGTCTTCAATCCTAACTTTTAAAGAAACATGAAATTTCACATGGTTTAGCTAGGTTTCCGAAAAAAAGAAACAGATTTTTGTTATCTCGAGTTTTTTACTTATTAGACTTATTTTTGAAAAATACTGTTTTAACGAAAATTGTTTGATCTCCTGCTTCTTTCAGATGATAGAACAACTGGATATGAAAAAACATCCATTTATAATGTGTAATTTTGCACCTCCTGATATGGTTGGCCACACTGGAGTTTATGAAGCGGCCGTGAAAGCAGTTGAAGCAACTGGTCACTTTTTTCATTCATTCTTGTCTAAATTTTTATTAATTTTACTCGAAGCAGCGAGTGTATCGTTAATGTCTTGGCTGGTTCTAAATCACGTGTCGCAGTTCATCTTTTCTGTCAGGAAAAATGCCCAGGACTTATTTTTAGTCCGCTGATATTGATATATTTGTTCTGCTATTATTATTAAAAGCTTTTTAGATATTGCTATTGGACGAATATATGAAGCATGCAAGAAGAATGACTATATATTGATGGTAACTGCAGATCATGGAAATGCTGAGAAAATGATAGCGCCAGACGGTAGCAAGCATACTGCTCATACTTGCAATTTAGGTATATTTTCTATGTTTCGCACTTTTAATTAAAACCTGCCACATGGGCTTGATATAGATCAGATATTTCATTTCAAAAGTCTTCAATAAATTTTTGCCATTAGGGAATTCTTTTAGGTTCTTTTGTCTTACGGGAATAATTTTAATATTCTGTTGTCCGTTTGATATGATCTTTGCGTACTTAATCAAGTTTGTTAGGAATTCGATACAGATGTGCCTTTTAATGTTAAATTTTACACTGCATTTGGAGGAAAGCGGATTTCTTTTCACTTCGAGGAATTAATGGTGAAGTTGGAAGAATTGTATTCTTGAGTTACTGTAGCTCAGTTCTACAAAGCATTAGATTTAATTTCATGCTATTTTTGGAATTTTTGGCTATATTTTCTTGCAGTACCATTCACTTGCTCCTCACTGAAATACAAATTCATGGACAAGTTACCTGATCGAGACATGGCACTTTGCGATGTCGCTCCAACGGTGCTAAAAATTATGGGTCTACCGTTGCCATCCGAGATGACCGGACAGCCACTGGTTATTGAAGCCTAGATGAAGTCTGGTCTGGATCAATAGAATTCTTTTGCGATATCTCCTTTTCTATTTGATAGTTGGTTTTTGTGCTAGTTCTCAGCATTTACAGATTATGTGGTTGTAGAGATGAGATAAAAATTAACAAAATACAACTATTTCATGTCCTTAGAGCTTTTCTGTGTTTTAATAAGATAAGATACTTACGTTTAATTTATTTCCGAATTAAAGTATTTTTATTAGATAAAATATCGTTTTAATGTTTTTGTTTACATGAATGCATAGATCTCATGTAAGTCATTCAAATGATTTTCAAATGAAGTATTAGCACAAAATACATCTATATACTCTTGTTGGTTAATCCCTTTGAAAATCATATAATTTTATATTTTTCTAACATTTGATTTTTCAAAAAGAAGCTCCATCTTATTTTTTAAAAGCATGTGTCCTTTCTTTTTAAAAATCCCTTGAAATGACACATCCTGAAGATTTAAACATTTATTTTGCTGTCTACAAAAAAATTTTGTTGTAGTGTATGCTACAAATGAAATTTTTTTCAATACTCTATGTTTAAATAAATTATTCTAAAAAAAGCAAAAAAAAAGACTGTTAATTAGAGCATATAAAGGTGGTTCAAAGTATTTCTTTCGAAAAATGTGTTTGAACAATTTGCTTGGCTCATTTGGTCATTTCTCAAACATTTTAACTTATTCCATTGGTTTATTCCGGTAGCACACCAGAGCTGCTTGTTCTGTGATCGTTTTTCACTCTTTTATCTAAATGAAAATCATTTGATTATTTAATACTGATAGCAGTGGCAATAATGATGGTTATAGTTAATAGTCTTTTAAAACGATTCTTTCGGAATTTTCCATTTTTAACTTTTTTTCGGTAAAAAAAAGAACGGCTGAATTAGCGTAAACAAATCTTTTCAGAGGCTTCAAAATTATTTTCAACAAGCAATAAAGTTAAAATTAAAGTTAATTTTTCTTATAGCCTGATTTATCCGACATTCGTATCATCATTTTTGTAAATTATGGTTTGAGGATATGGTACATTCTAATTGTTTGCGTTATGAAATTTAAAGTAAAAAGGAAAGAAAAAAAATGCGGCAAATAATATATGCAATGAAAGACTGCTTGTTTTGTTCAGTTCGTTGAATAATCACTGCCTATTTTCCAGTAACATTTTGCGGATATTTCATATTTCGGAATTCCTGAGGAATTTTAGTATGCTAGAAAAAAATCCAATAATATTTTAAACAGGAAACGATTAAAACGATAGGAAATATTATATAAGGCTGAAGTCACTACTAGTGTTCATGTTTTTTGTACCGAATATACTTTCATATTGATTACAGTATGATTCCTTCAAATGTTATACTTACTTTCAGTGAGATATTTACGAAGATAAAAATTCTCATTTTTTTTATTCCAAAGATAAAATCTCATTTTTTGACTATCGAAATAAATCCAAGGTTACTTATTTCATTTTCTGGTTATTAAAATAAATCCGAAATCAACTTATTTTTTGGCTACTAAGATAAATTCGAAATTAACAAGTCTTCAAATGTTATCAGATTATTGTTTCGTTAATTACTTTGAAAATTTAATGCCTCAGTTTACAATATCCATCATTATTTTATCACTATTTATGATATTACCGGATTTTTACAATTTGTTTGTCACTTTTGGAAGATTTAACAGACTTTGAAATAGTTTAAGCTATTACTATTAAAAATATAAATCATGCTATTCAAAAATTACCCATTAAATATATTCCGTTTAAATTTTTTTATTAAATATTTACAGAAAAATAATAGGCTAATCTACCAATGATTACTATTAATTATGATGGTATTTTGCATAACGTTATAATTAATTTCATTAATGAAATACCAGAAATGAATCTTTTTACATTTATCAACTTCTGAGTTTTCATTTCAAATTTTACATTTAACTGAAAAAATTTATGTAAATAATTGATTATTTTTACTTTATTTCACATCGATTTTTTATTGCTTCTTTATGGTGATAATCAAAAGAGAAAATAATTGATAAATGTAGGTGATACGAAATCATTATCAAGTTTATTCATTGTTGTTTTCTATTTTTCTGTCAACATATATTATTCGCTTTAGTGAATGATAATTCAGAATTTTGCTCTGATCTCTGAAAACTAACATTTCATGATAAATTTAAATTCTTTCTCGTGCAACCATTCATATCATTTTTCCAATTAATTTAAGAAATTATTCGCTAAAAAAAAAAAAAAAATTAATTGTTTGGAATAAAAAGAGGAAAAGAGAGAGGGAAAAAAGGAAGACGAGAGAGAAAGAAGAATAGCAATTGGTAGAAATCAATTAATCAAATGTTGTTACTTATAAAAAAAATAAATAAATAATGCAACATGCAAAACACGAGTGGATTTTATAAATTTCAGGAAGCGTAAAGCGAAAGATAGACTAGACAAGACGTACGTGATACGCATGATATTTTCTGGCTTTTCACTTTTTTATCTTATCATTGTATAAAACTAGAATTTTGGATTATTTCGTTTTCTGCTCTTTTAAGCACAAACTGACAAAAATAAAATGCATCCTATAATTGCATTATTATTATTATTACAATGAGTGTTGGCCGAATATATTTAGACGTTAGCAATGCTGTTTAATATATTTAGACGTCAGCAATCTTGTTAACCTATAATTATTAACTGCTTAGTCTATTACTTTCATCTTATTATTTACTATTTAATTACTCATTGTAATTGTACCTTCAAAATATTCTAGTTCCTTTTTTTATTGCTAAATTTTGATTAAAAAATATTTCTGACAGTAAAAAAGAGCAATTCATCAGATATTGCTTGTTCTTTTTTCGTACGAAATTTAATTACTCTTTTACAGTTACTGTTTCAATCATAATTTCAAACTTTTAATGTCTTCATATTTTTCCTCTTTTTTTTTCCTTTTTTTTTTGCTTATTTATTTCAAGCCATATCTTGTTCTCCTGGCCCTTGATTCTTTTAATTTTTATCCGACTACAGTCTTTTTAGGTGTACACTATTAATGTCTGTATATCTTATAATAAGATTTTTACTTGCAACACCAATTTAAATGTTTTTTGCCAATATTAAGAATGAGTTTTATTTATAAAAATAATGGTAATAATAATTTAGTAAAAACAGTGGTGCGGTTTATGAATGTGAAATTCAATGACAATATGTGAGAGTAAGAATTGAAATAATAATTGAAAAATAATGACTCTAAATTCAAGGTACAATACAATTCAGTCATTTTAAAAAATACAAGAGGAGGAAAATGCGGAAGATATTTCGAACAGAACAAAAAGGTCAGAAAGAAGCTGGTAATAATGCATGATTGATTTATGTTGTGAAGTTGTTTAAATAATCTGATTAACTGGATTAAATAGAATGCTAAACAAGTTTTAATTAAGTTTTTCAGCTCAAAAGATGTAGAAGGCATAACAAGCAAGTTATAAATCAGTTTGCTTCCTTCGTCAGAAATCCTAAAACTTGACAAAACAATCAATAATTCGCAGTTAACAAAATATGGTAATTGTATAATAAATTAAATTATTTGCTAAGTTGTTAGACCTTTGCAACCTTAAAATTATTTGAAATAAAATAAATCAAATTATTTACAAGATTCTGATTTTAAGACAAAGTTATTTGATGTAATAAATCAAATTATGATATTTTTAAACAAATTTTGTTACTTTTGCAAAAATAATCTTCTAGCATTCATTACAGTTAATCAAACTGTGATATTTTTGTAAGTAATAAGATTTCTTTAAAATTGTCACAAATAGTAATGATTTTGTGGCACCTTTTATTTGGTCGCTATCAAAAAAAATAGCCCGTTTTAATATAACTGACTGTTAAATATATTATAAATGAGAAGCAGCAATATCTTTATCATTTCGCTGTACTGCTATTATTTTGAATTGTTCAATTTACATTGAAATTTATAATTCTAAACTAAGTTATTCCTATTCAAATCAGATTAGAAAAAAGTAATTTACCACCTAAAATCTCTTTGAAATAGCATGAGGGGATAAAAAGACATTTTAACAACAAATGACCGCGCCGGAATTTTTGACAAATAATAGCGAAAAAGATAATTTAAAAAAAGTTAATTTAACAGCAAGAAGAAAGAAGGGAAATGAAAAAAAAGGGAGAAAAAAACTGAGTTTTTGTTTCAAACACTGTCAAATCTTTAGTATCCCCCAATGAATTTTATAAATAATGGAAGCAATTTAGAATCAGTAAAAACAAAATGGAGGCAAAAAATTAAAGCTAAAATTGTAAGGAACGGATTTTTTTCGTTTTTTCGTCCTTTGAGACAGAAAAGTATTGGAAGTGAAAAAGCAAATTGAAAATGATAAATTCTTTTTTTCCCTGAAGAAAAATTTTACATACGCAAAATATTTCAAAACAAAAATTTTGCACATGAGTAAAAAACTGAGAAGTAAACAAAACATGGACTAAAGACATATTTCAAATACTTTTAAACTTTATTAAGTAATAATCTTCACGTAAGAAAAAATCACCTATTTTATTTACTTGTTGCTAACAACTTCAAATTATTAAATAAATATTAGCTACCACTGACTTTAAATGAATGTTATCTTATCATAATTATTATTTATCAGTAATCATGTTAAAATTTGATTGACAAGATTCTTGGAAAGAATCAAATTAAAATTTTAAAGTATTTCACTTTAGCTTATGCTCTTTATTATATGTGTTATAATCCTTGTGGATCCACAAGTTACATTTTGCTTGTCTAGGCATTATAAATTTAGGCGAAATAAAACAAAATTAAATTTAGCCTCAGCATAATTTTTGGCTACAATAAACTCTATGAATTAAAATGTTAGTTGATATCATGGATTCTTCTCTTTCTTTTTTCTTATCCTTTCGTTTGTTCTTTACTTATCTAAAATGATTAAAATTTATTTCTCTGTCAGACTTGTTTTCTTTTTTTGTGCTAGTGATACTATTATTACCATCATATTTTTATCAAAATTTCTCAATCCAATTAATGCTAATTAAAGAAAAAAATAAGAAGTTACCCATTCTGTTTTTGTTTACAATATTAACTATTTTTGTAATACAAATTACAGAAAATTTCCGACAGAATAATTTTTTTTAATCGATAATGTATCACAGACACGACTCTACCAAAATATTTACACTAAAAATTTTATTTTTATAGCTTTAGCATTCTTAGATGATATTCATGCTTAAATATTTCATTCAAGATAGACTCCATTACGTATGTTTCATCAAAAAAGTTAATTCATAGTTTAAAAAAATGAGTCAAATTTTAAGTTGAAAAAATCAATTCATCCTTTATGCCATATTAATGAAGCATTTGAAGAAAATTCGCTTATGTTTGAAGAAAATTTGTCTGAAGAAAGAAAATTCGCTTATGCCGGAGAAGATCAATAGTGGTTTAAACAAGTACGCTTGCATATGCTACAGCGGAAGGTGTGCTTAAGCAATTTAGGCTAGGCATAGGTTTCTTTACGATCACTTTTCTTCTTGATCTTAATTTTAAAGGTAATCTCAAAGGAGACAGCAGCATTATGAATTAAATGTCTTCCAATTGAATGTTACAGTAGGCCATTCATGGCAATCAGTAGAGCTGAGATTGATATACTATTTTAGGAAATTTTTATGTCTCTTTCCAGGTCACCTATCATACGATAGCCGAGGCAAGTTCGTCATATAGAACAACTGAGGGAGGCAGTGACATTCCATCTTGAATACTTGCACTACTCAGAGCAACTGTGTCCTCAGCAACATAGCTTCAATGCTGATGAATCTGCTTGTTGAGGAACTGTTTATGATCAAC
>JARVGP010001648.1:0-14148 GCA_029876185.1 Mansonella ozzardi | reverse complement strand
TTTTTTTTTTTTTTTTTTTTTTTTTTTTTTTTTTTTTTTTTTTTTTTTTGAATTTCATACAATATTTCAAAATAATATAGCTAGAATAATAAATGCTGCGGAAGATAACGTTAAAAAGTTCATCATTATTCTTGATATTTTCATTTTTCGTTACTTTTGAACAGTAAATTTTAATGATTCGTACTATTCTTGATTTTTGTCCACTTTTCTGCTCCTTTCTTGTCCTGTTGAGTTTCTTCAGGCTTTTTTTTCTATAATTATCAGTAAGTTATTTTAGAAAACTATTCATGTTAAGGCACGATCTTTCGTCTTCGTTACACCTTGACTTTTACTAGTTATCAAAAAGCAGAACTGGCAATAAAAATTACCTCATCAATATCAATGACGCCTAATTAAATCTTTCATTTTATTGACCAGTGTTCATTTTGGTGGTAGTTCAAAAATAATAAGTCTCGTTCATTCAAAAATCATTCAACAAATAAAGTGCTGAAGTAATAAAATAATTAATAAAATTAGCAAAAATCATTTATTTTAATTCTAATCACTATACTACCAAATTTTGCCGATTTGCTCTCCTTTCACTGCTCAACTATAGCCTAAGAAGCAAAAAGCAATATTCCATGCTGTTTTATCATTATCTTTAAGTTCTGTTATCAACTCGATCCGTTCTTCTGATTCACTGTTTCAAATAAGATTAAAGCATTTTTCAGGTTTCTAAATAGATTATTATTTCGAATCATTTATTTTCATGCTTTCTCTGAATTACAGCATTTCTGTTATTTGCCAGTTTGAGTTTTTTTTAGCTATTTTTTCCCACTCACAAAAAATCTCAAATTTTTTATCGGTACTCTTCTAAAAAATTCCAAAACCAATAAAAATAGCTTTTAAATGAACAAATAAAAATAACATCTTATTTACATCACCGATTTTTGTTTGTGCTGCCTAATCATAATTACTAAACTTTCTTTGTTGTTAACTTCTGTAAAGAGATTTTCAGGAAATGGCAATAAAAGTAAAGCTAAACGGAAGCTATCTGAATTTTAGATTTTTTCAACATTCTAAAATTTCTCAATGCAATTTAGTCCTAGTATTTCATCTCTCAATGAATAACTAAACAATTTTCTTCCAAGAATGTGATTAATATAGTTTTAAGTGAAATTTTCAATGTTTCTTTCTGTCTTATAATTGAAATAAATAAAAATTAAGTCTGAAATGTTATCATTTCGAAATCTTTTAGGTTTATACTGCGCTTTAAAATTATGTTAAAGTGCTACTTAAGTAAACGTGAAATAACAAACTTTCGAAAAGGAACCTCATTTTTATCATTTCTTTATAGCTATTTTAGTTAACTGGTGTAATGGCATCCAAACTGGAAATTTTCTCATACTTCAAATTTTAATTATTATTCTTATTAAGAGGAAGTACTCGAAGTTATAAAAGTATTGACTTTTAGGATTCGTAGAAATTGATAAAGTACTTTGCTAACTGGTAATAAAATTCTTCGATATATGGAATAATCATATTAACAAATAGAGAATTGTACGATCCTGGATGAGCAAATATCAAAGTGGATATATGAAAAATGAGGGATTTATAAACGGAAAACGCAAAGTTAATTTCCAATTTATTCGCAGACTGTCAGCATTATATTTAAAAAAAGTTACTTTTCCCGAAGTTTTCAATTTTGCATCCATTGCTAAATTTAATGCGTTCATTCTGAGTGCCATTGTAAATCACTCTTTTCTTTTACTCTCTTTTTTATTCTCTTTTTCTTTTACCTCAAAAAATAGAAAGGAAATCGATCCGTTTAGATAATTAAAAAAGAAAAACTCTTCGGCGGAAATTGCAATGTCTAGAGGCATTGTATAAATTTGCAAGACTTCAAACTGAAAAATCTAAAATTTTTATTTCAAATTCTTATCATAGATCAGAAATGTTCATTTTCATTTTTTGGTGCTCATTTTAAGGTAAATTAAATATAAAATCAATTTTTGATTTTGGTACACTACTAATCATTAGTGCTGATTTTTATTTTTTTAAATAGAACTTGTATTTAGGCTAACTTTGAGGCGAATTTTTTACACACTGCAGTTGTGGAATTATGAGGTTACCTTTACGATAAATGATGTAGCATTTCGGTTGATGACTTCTTTCTCGTTAAACGAAATTTAATTCAACCTGATCATTATTTCATTTCTCACTTTCTCACTTTAAAAAAAAAAAAATTTAAAAATAAAAACTAAGACACTGAATGAGAGAAATAAAATTCACATAACTATACGGCTAGAATATTGGAATTTCAGCTATCTGAAATGAAAACTGTTTGACAAAAAAACTTTTAAACAAAAAAAAACTGTCACGTTGAAATGTTTTTGGAAGCGAAGAACAATGATTAATTTTGTTGGTAAACAGATAAAAAATATATTGAAAGTATATAAAACGACATAATCATTTTCAAATTAACAATAAAAATTTCTAAACTTTTACAAATTTTAAGCGAGCAAAAATCAAAACAAATGAATGGAAAAATTCAAATAATTCTCTCACAATAGTCTTAAAAAAATTGTATTTCAATGAAAAGTTTCTTTAAAACTAATGAACGTATTATTTTTTTTAATTCTTCTAAGCTGAGATGGTTTAATGAGTCATTACAAAATAAGAAAAAGGTTAGCATTAATAATGTCACCAAATATTATATTGCTCTTTATTCTGAAAAGTTAAAAAATGGAGTTTTGAAATAGATGGCACAGATTTTCGAAATAGCATAACAAATGGCAAATTTAAGTCTAACAGTTTTCAAAAATTTATTTTCCTAAATTTTTTAATGAATAAATGAACGATTATTCTTGCCAGAAAGCTTGAATTTAAACTAAAATGAAAGATAAAGCAGTATCATTAGTATTAGTATGAGGCAATACTGCTCTGCCACAATTTTTTACATCATTTCAATGACATCTTTCTAAATTTAAGATAAAAAATTTCAGATGGAAAAGTTGATTTTTGAGGTCGTTATATAAAAAATAACCTTAATATAATTTGATATTGCTGTATCAATGTATCTGAAGTTTTTCTATTCAATTTTTCATTTTCAGTCCTGAGTTGGGAACGAAAGTGTCTAAGAATCCTTTGTAGCATTTTGTAGGCTTTTACAAACTGCCACTGAGATCAAGATAGCTAAATTATTAGCTAATATCATTGTGTAACTATGCCATTGTTAACAAACATTTCAGCAAGTTGCATGTATAATATGCTGTTAGTCATGTTCTATCTTTTGTTCTTATTTCTAAATTATTATTTTTATATTAGTCACATTAAAATGACTAACTAAAAATTGAATTATTAAATATAAATACTTTAAATATAAAGAAAATTTATTAAAAAAAAGAAACACAGAAGTTAAAATGATAAGCACTGAAATTTCTTTCCATAATCTAACACATAATGGAAATAATGCAATTCTATGATAAACGTTTTCTTATAAAATTGGACATCAAATCTTTCGAGTGAATTATTAGTGAAACGCAACAGATAAATATACAGAAATTGTTCAGGAAAAAACATTGACGATCTAAATGAAATGTCAAGGGAAAATTTTCATTTTTCTAATAGTCAATTTCAATTTTTTATTTTTTATTTCAATTTTTTAAAAAATTTTTATTCTAGCTATAACAGTGACCATTTTAGTACAAAGGTAATATTTTTCAAAGATGATTTAAAATTTACGTAATATGTGTTTTTTTTTGGCTTCAGGAATGTAAAACATAAAAAGACCTACTTTTTTCTTTCTACAAATTTCTGTTCGTTTCCTTCTACAATACATCGTTTTCAGTATTTTAATTATTCATTTTACGGACATTATTTCTATGATAATTATTTCACTATCGTGAAGAAAATAAGAAAGGATCTATAAAATTTTTTTTGGAAAATGACTTTGAGGAAAATTGACAGCGTTGAAAAGTTTTAAATGAGAAATGCATGCTGAAACAGACATTATCTCTTAATTTAAAAATTTTTTCGCACCACAATTTTATTTGAGAACTTTTTTCCTATGAATTAAACTTATCTCGAACTTACAATTCGAAAGAAAAATTTCCAGAAGAAAGGATTCAAATGAAGACAATTTGTTCTAATGAAGAAATTCGAATAAGCGACAATCTATTATTAAACAGATACCTTCTTCGTTTACAAATTAATGTATTCTATACGACCAATTTTTTTTTGATAGAAATTAATCGAAACTTTTGCATATTCATAAATTTACGCTCATAAAATTTAAGTATCAGTTTGAAAAATTTGGAATTTAAATTTCAGAATTTTTAAAAAATTTTTTTGATTCGTGAGATGATAATTTTTCAAATGAATTTTTGATAGGAAAACTAACAAATTTAAAAGTATTCATTTCTCAATTTGGACATGCTGATCATTAATTTTGAAAACACTCCATAAAAACTCATTTACTGTTTTCCCATTATGAAGTAGTGGCGCACTTTTTAATCTCACAATGAAGAAAGTTGATAGAAATTAGCTTGCAATAAACAGGAAACAAACGGTAGGTATCAAATGAAATGACTGTAAAATCATCATTTTCTATTCATTATCTAAACGTTCAAAATGCCGCTAATTCATTCGTGAAAACATCCACATTGTTATCTGAGTGCAGAAAGTTATGGAATGATGCGCCATAGTCCTCCATTAACTGCTCCTGTAAACGAAACTTCCAATGATTTAAAAGAACCCTCATTCAAAAATAATTACACAGCAGAACATCCTTCCAGAAAATAGAAAACATTCGAAGGAAATGAAAAAAGAGAAAGCCATAGTTGAATATAACGTCAAGCACATCTTCGTGATAATTTCGAATTTCGAAATGGAAAAAAACTTTATGGCAAACGTACTTCTCGACCACATTCAATAAATGCTAAACCAATGAAAAAGATCGTTTCAGAAATTGTAATTTTTAAATAGACATTTATCTTGCAGCAAATCTAAAACAAATGAATAAATATTTCAATAAAATCTTGATGAAATGAAATTAAATTTATAAAATTGAGAGAAACTTTTAGATTATACAATAAATTTTCTAGAGACTTTTTTCACAGATAAATTTATCATGAATTCAAAATTAGGAGTGAACGAGTGATTTTTATTGAAAAAGAAAAGTAATAAATATCTTCTTATCCTTGTTCAATTCCTGGTAAATGAAAAAATGGAATTCTGAGATTCTTTATAACTTGTTCATTTCGCATAAGAATGTTGATTATTAAGCTTACTGACCTTAAAATTTAAATTGCTTTGCTCTCAATCTTCGATTACAGAATAAAAGAAGTGAGCATTTGAGAAAATTTTTCTGGATATTGCTAAATTTATTTATCTTCTGCTCCAGTTTCTTCTAACCAAAAAAAAACAAGCATTCTTTCTTCTAAGGTTTTTTATTATTCAATCGGTGAAATCTTTGCAGCTTAAAAGTTTGCTGTTTCAAATGTATTTTTTGGAACCCAATGAGTTACCATCAGTATTAACAAAGAAAGATTTTCTCTTTAATATGAATAATTAACGATCGTACTTACATTATAAATGTTTATATTTCTCTAAGATATGTGTACTTTCTTGCAAGCTCTCGCATATACCTGTCACAATAATTAAAAAAACAAGAAAGCAATTTATACATTAGAATATAAAAGTTGCAGAATTTCTGGAAATTCACATTGTTGAATGGTTGATAAGGGATGACAGGTGGGTCAGCTTTTGTGTTATGTCATTTAGATGAAAGACAGGCGGTATTCTTTATCTTCGTATTTTAATTTGGTGAGTTTTACCATCACTAATACTTCTCTGGTATGCAACACTTTGCTATTTTTTTCCTATCGGGTTCGGTTATTTTAGATTAACTTTTTAGGCTCATTAAATAGCAGGTAATGAAAAGCAATGTTAATATGTTCCTTAAGCGGATAAAAATAAATGATTAAAAAAAAGAAATTTTAAAAAAAAGTTGATAAATGACTGCTAACAGTCACTGGAAAAATTTTCCTGATCAAGAAAGATCTTTGCATAAAAAATCCTTACATGTAAATACAAATAGTTGCAAAGATTTGTTTTGCAAGAAAAATAACTGATTAATGTAAAATTTCTGATAAAGTTTCTCTACTAAAGTGTGCTTAGCATCTGCAATAAAGTCAATTAAGCTATTGATCGAAAAGAGCCTAGTAATCCATCATCTACAGAAATATAAAAAAGAATATGTTGAACAAGTACATGAAGAAATTCTGAGATCTATATCTAAGATGTACATATAGAAAGTGGTTCTAAGAAGAGTTCTTCTTCGGCTTCCGTCACTGTTCACAGCTCAGAAGTCAGTTCCCGTTCTACGAGTAACCAGCATGGATTGAATATTCGTCCACCGAGACAGGATTCAGAGCAAAGAAAGTACTGGGAATATCGGAATATCTATCATATACCTGTTCCACAGGGAATTGAATTCTGGGCGGACGAAGATAAGAAGCGATGGGAGATGATCAATATTGGCGGTTTGGATGAGAGTGAAGCTAATCGTATAATTACAAAAGCGGTAACTTGCAATCTTAACAATTAGGAATTTGTATCATTTATTAAAAAATTGACTTCCATCTTCTAATGATCCTTCTTAAATTTCATTTTCCAGAAATTGCAAAGTATTAGGGCAAGACAGCAGCAGAGAAGAAATGCGCGAATTTCGCAAAGAACCGATACACTTTTCATTATACCATTGATGTTTTTTGGACTGCAAATAATTATTGGAACAATCTGTATTGGCTTTTCCATTCATCAGGTCAAAAGCTGACTGAATTTAGTACGAACTCTCGTAGAGATTTATATTTCTGTCTAATGAAAATTATACATTTTCGTTTTTATAATATGAAATTAAAGACTAAAGCCGGTATGCAAATTATCAATTTAAATCTGCCAAATTTACGAGATAACTTAAGTTGTTGTAGATGGTCATTGACAGTCAGATCCAAGCTTCTATGGCTTTCCTCATTTTGGGACTTATGCCACTATTTGGCGCAATTGGTGGTATATTTACCTTCGTGATGAAAAGCGAAAGTATTGCTTCAATCTTTTATTTTTTTATTTTATTTTAAATTTATTTGAAAATTTTCGCATTCAACATTCTTTTCTAGCCAACAACTATTGATAAACTCTACTGATTTTTAGCAAATATATGATTGAGAATCACTACGCAGCATTATCTTTTATCATATCTTATGACTTTTTCCAGGCATTGCGCTTTCTACGATAATTTATAATGTGACGTCGGCTATCGGAATCATTGTGGCATTCATCAATATATATGCTTTCAAAATATATGAATCAGAAATACTCGGCACTTTCCTTCCAATGGCGGGTATCACTGCATTTGTTCAGGTAAATTTCTAAAAGTAATAATAAAATTAATGCCTGTGTTTATTTGAGCATCGAAATTTCTTTTTAAATAAAAGTCAATATCGCCATTTTTTATTTCATGAACTCTGAAGTACGAGCAAAAATTACTGGAGAACTTAATTCTATGAAAATAATTGTAATAAGAAATAATATTTATAGACTGTTTCATTCGGAGTAAATCTGATCATCTATTTGAACATGTCATCTCCTACCACAGTTACATATCATCGACAACGTACTGTGTTATTTCAAAGTTTTATCTTATTTAGTTGTCATAAAGTAGACTTGAATTCAAAATGATATAGTAAATAAGTTAATAAAGAAGTTATTCATTTACAAAAAGATTAAGATTAAATTCTATGAGTTAACAGTTAAAGAGCTTCTATTAACATAAAGTCGTTTAATTAATCATATTGCTTAATACAATGTTCTAGTGAGAATGAGCTACTAACTAATAAATATATCAGCATGACTGAACTATTATTATTACACAATGATAGACAGAATATTTACTGAAGCAATATCTACTTAATGAATATCAATTTCATTTCAATTTTATGATATATTTATTCATAAGTGCATCTTTGAATTGATTTACTCTAGTAAGTTTGAAATTTACAAAGATTATAAAATGAAACATTTTAACTTTTCCATTAGAAAATAATTATTTTGGTTGACAATAACTATACGTTCTGTTAGGTATTCCAACAGAATCTACAAGAAACTACAGACGGCATCAAAGATCCATGGGATCAAGAACACGTGAAAAAATGGAACGTGAAATGAATGCGAAAGCTGAAGACGTTACTAGAAAGTATAAGCAGTAAATTTTAAACTGAATTTAAAAACCTAAGTTTTAGCTAGTTTGGTAAGTTCATTTTTGAAGCAGCTTAAAAAATCTTCATTTTACTTTTATCTTCATTCTACGCCTTAAGATAGATATAATTTGCCAAATTTTCATACACTTCGAGCCGATCTTTTATTTGTATAATTCAATTGCGTTATACAAGCAATTATTGAAGCATTTTTAAGATATTTACAAAGAAAGAAGCAAATAGAGGAAGCATCAGGTACTTTCTCGATATTGACAAATTAAATAAATTTTATTACTAAGATTTAAATCTGAATGATAAAAAATCTTTTTTTATCCTTAACATTGTTTTACAATTTAATTCATAAATATACAGCATATACAATCTGAAATCTTAGTTTAACCAACATATTCAGAATTTTTCAATCAACCTTAAGCGTCATCGATTTATAGAAATATGTTGAAATTTGTAAATGTCTTTAAACTTCAATCACATAGTTCTTTCCTAGAAAAACGAGAAGGTTCCCGGCAAGGATCATCTAAAACGGATTTTGAAGAAGGAGATGCAAACAAGTAGAAATTTTTTCTAACAAATTTCAGATGTTTTATTCTATTTGGGTATATTAATTACTGACTAATTTGTTAACTTTTTGAAACAGACAACTTAATCTTTAATACTTTACTATTAAATTCTATGCAGTGAGCCGCCGTCTCGAGATAATTTCGATTCTAGAAATAATGTTATATCATCAAACATCGAAGTAAGTGTTGTTTATTTTCATCCAATCAGTTTTTCGTTATTTTCAAAAAATGGCAAAGAGAGATCTTCCTGAAAAACTTGTTATACCTTGAGAAGTTAAAAGATTTACTAATTTAAAAGTTGTTAAAAAAAAAGGTGAAATTTTACATCATATTAGAGCGATAATATGGATGGGCAGTTTTCTCTTTAGTCTTATCACATTAGCTATCTGATCAATCGCTCTGGCTGTTAATTTATCCAAGAAAAGTTTTCTAATATTCTGAGACAAATTAATTACTTATTCAGGTGAGACAAAATCGCAAAATAAGAGGTCGTAGCGACAACTTGAAGAATTATGCATGAAATAAATGGCAAAATAGAGAAATCATATCCAATTGATGGAATGATAATTAAAAATGAAATTATTCTTCCTTATTATATATTTGTCCAAGATTTAAATTTAAATTCTCTCCAAAAATTCAGACAAAATAATTCCAAAGCATCGCAACATTGCTGATCTTGTTTTATTTTCTGTTTGAAAGATTGAAGTCAGGATTTTCAACCTTTTTCTGTTTACCTTTCAAAAATTTATCGAATCAAAATCTAGCAAAACATTAAAATGATTGAAATGATTGACAGTATTTGTGCGGGACAAGCAGTTAGGGCAGCTGACTGCAAACATAACTAGTAATTATTAGAAAACTTTGAAATTATACATTAAAAATAAATATTTAATTTTAAATTCTAATTAATTCTGTATAAGAATTCGTGTAGGCAAAAAATTATTTTAAACATTCAAAATAAAATTTTTCTCTATTGGATTTTTGGTAAATATTATCTTGAAAGTTGTAAAAGCCTATTTGTTGGAAGTAAAAGTGGATTAATTTTAAAAACCACTCATACTAATCATTCTGACCCTTTCCGATTTGAGGCGTTATGTGTTGTCACATACTGATCGTAAACGGAATCATTGCGGTTGTTGATTAAGCATTCATTTCCAAAAGGATACAGAAAATTTTTGATAATCCTTTTTCAGTTGCTTCGGTGACGGTGCCAATAAATGTTAGAAAAAAAAATGAAAACTGGCACATTTCCATTCAAAATGGAAGTATGGAAGAAAAGATGAAGTAAATTTAAAAAACAATAAGGAAAACTTTAAAAAAATCTTTCTAGAATTTCCAGCTACAAANAAAAAAATGAAAACTGGCACATTTCCATTCAAAATGGAAGTATGGAAGAAAAGATGAAGTAAATTTAAAAAACAATAAGGAAAACTTTAAGAACATCTTTCTAGAATTTCCAGCTACAAAAGTAACAGAAATGTAGCATCACAAAGTTCTGTAACTCAGCACTTGCTGTGCTGCAATCAATTATTCAGTTGCAGCGATGATGCAAAAAGTTCTCTAATTCAGTGTATTCTCTCAATGATTACTGTTGTAAAAAAAAAAAAGCAATTGTGCCTTACAGGAATGATAATGCGAACATATGTGATTACAGAATAAAGCATGAACATATATGCTTTAATAAAGCATGATAGGTGTGCAATAAAGCATGAACTAATCTTTTGAGTAAAATTGACTTAATTGCTGTTATAGATGCTTTTTATTAAAAACATAATTTTGCTAAAATTTTTTAATTCAAGAATGCTTTTCAATTAATTATTCACAATACATGGCTGAAATAACTAAATACCCTCTCATAATATGACCATTATTTTGGTTTAAGATGAGAATATAAAATTATTCGTAGCTATCACATATTCATTATTTTCTATGCTGCATTTAATTGAAACATCTGATCGATCCATGTTAGTATCACAGCTAAAAAGTATTGCGATATGAAGATCAATATAGAATATCCATTATATCTAGCCAAAAAATATTTACTCAATATTTTTTCAGCATAAAATCAATGCTCTCTTATTTTTCTTCTTTACCTCTTTCGCTTTCTTATTTTAATTCCTGCTCTTATTAGGCAATTTTAAAAATTGAAAATCATTTAGTATATCTTCTAAGTTCAGAAATATTTAACTTCAACTCGAAACAACAATTAAGTGCATGATGAAGCATTACAATGAGATGATGAAAAAAAAAAAGGCAGAAAAGCAATTCAAACTTTATTCCGTACAGAAAGCCATTACAACTCATCCAACTAAATTCACAAAAATGATTGAAAATAATCCTTTTTCATTCAAAAACATCGTTTAAGATTATTTTGTTAATATACGAAGAATTTTTTTGATCCAAAAGATCAAAAATCTAAAGCAAAAGAAAATGATGAATGATGATCATGATGATGTTGATAATATTTAACATGCATTACTGACATAAGAAATATTGCAAAAAAAAAAATGAAGTTTGTTGTACTATACCCATATTCCATTTGGCAGTTAATGAACCTGCAAAAAATCTTTAAAATAAATCGCATGAAGCATAAACAAACTTTCTTTTTGTAGTTTGAAAAAACTTCTTATCAGTACTGAAATATGTCTATTCTAAAAACGTCGAAAGATAAAATGGAATAATTATAAGCATGATTAATATTATGATCAGTAAATAAAAATGTTAAATAAAGATTCATATAAGAAAGAAAGCGTGGAATAAAAATAAAATAAGAACACAAAATGATTAAAAGAGGCACTAAAAATATCAGAAGTGTCGGAATTACGAAAGATTACGGTATTTTTCAAAATCTATTTGCTCCAAATTCATTTGAATGATGAATGAAACATAAAAAAGGCACAGTATCGAAATAAAATTTAGTAAACGGAAACCTTTTTGTTATCGGCAACGATTGAATGAATGTCTTCGGGTGGATCAGTTCTTCGTTTATGATACCAATAAACTGGTAACATTATATATTTCAATAAGGCCCATGGAAACATATGTCGCATTAACATCTAAAACTGATAGTTTTGAGGGCCAAAAAAGTGTAAGGAAACTTTTATAGTTGCAAGACACTGAAACATTTAAAAATTTTTGTTATTTTGCGCAAAAGTATCAACATTCATAAGACAATCATTCCAGTAAGAAAGAATATGAAGCTGCATAAAAGTAGGTTCAACCGTAACAGAAAATCATATTCGTCACTTAATTTGCTTGGAAATTATACTCATAAATAATAAATAAAAAGTTTGTTTCAATGATTACTTGCAGTTCATGATTAAGACATCCGCTTGTCATATTTGTTAAACCAATTGTGTTAATAGCTTCTCTTGCAAAATCATGCGCATTTTTCACGAACAATGACTTATAATTGCTATCATAATGCGTCATTTTCGTTGCTACAAGCGCTGGTGTCAAACACTGCACCTTAACTGTGGGCCATTCACGATTTATTGCTTCACACAAAAATAATAGCATAGCCTGGAAAAAAAAAAAATTTTTTTTACAGCAATACTTCCCATTAGCAAATCAAAAATGGCAAATTTTTCGTCAAGAAGTCAAAAACAATTTAAAAAATTAGGTGATATAATAAAAATTTTTGTTAAAATGATAAAAGATTGCGACGAATCTCCAAAGTACTCACTTTTGAGGCACAGTAAGATGCAACGTAGGGAAAAGGTCTAAAGCCTTGGCAAGATGATAAGACAACAATCTGTCCACCACCATTCTTTTCCATTGTCGGTAGAACTATTGACAAGAACTGAAATGAAATATTACATATTAAAAGTTTTTTATTAAAGTTTTTGTTTCAACTACAAATTCGCTTTCGCTAAATCATTGCAAATAAAAACTGCCGTTAACTTTTGTAAAAACTTTTTTTGCACAAAGAAATAAATGAATCATCTATTAAACGATTGCGCACATCAGAACTAAGTGCACTTTAACGACGATCAAAAGTTCTAACAGTGATCAAGTCGAATTTTGTAAAGGATAGCTTTAACCTTACCTCAGCGGAACCTAATCCATTCACTTTGAGCAATCTGCGATCAGCTTCTGGATTATCACCATACCGCTCCATCCGTTCTCGTCCAATACCAACACTATTTACTGTAAAAAATTGTATGTCAAAATTTGCACTTGCATAGACAGCTATACCATTAAAATATGCTTAAATTTTATCAATTATAAACAAAGGAAATCTTAAAATATCCCAAGAGTTGAATAATTAGGCTAATTTAACTATTTTCATTACTGAAATTAAAACTTCGTAATATTTTTAAAAAATATAGCAAATACTTACAAACAAAACCAACATCAATATCTTCAATAAATTTCCTCATCTCACTGTAATCATCATCGTAGAAATCAAATAAATATGTTTGAACAAGAGCATCAAATTTGCTCTCTAAAATAGTAATTACTTATAATGAAAGAGCAGACACCTGAGAAATAAATGCAATCATTAATATCATATAATTTTTAATGATAAACAAAATAGTATAATTACTCTAGTAGTTTCCTTTTTTGTTCAAATGTTTTTTTATTTATTCTATTAATGATTGTGCATGCTATTGGAAATTTGAAAAATATTAAAAGATATGTACTCAAAAAACGTTGGAAACAGGACTAATTCCAAGACAATCAATGTGGATGGATCAAGAAAGAAATAACTTTTATCCGAAAAAAATTGCAATTTTTTTCATTGTAAATTGAAAAATAATTTGAAAAATACCAAATAAATGAATTAACAAAAAATTCTTAAATTTAGAAAGGCAACTATCTGAAAATACTTTGTGAAAAGATGCAAAAAATTCGAAACCGTTTGCTTTTCAAATCAATACTTCATAAAAAAACTTATCAATTTTAGCTGAGCTCTTACCTAAATACGTTTTCATGTCATGCAATTTCATTTCATTCCGACCAATAAGTACGAATTTGCGCAGCCCATTTCTAGCCAATTCTATTGTGTATGCTTTTCCAATGCCATCTGTCCCACCAGTAACAACTGTAAAATTGAATTTTCAAAATAATTAGAAACATGCTCAGTGTATACATATCAATGACAGATGAAAAGATTAAAAATTAAATTTGTACGTCCATGTTTCGTTTCATTTCACAAAAATTGTATAAAATGAGGAAATAGTCGAAAAAATGAAATCATTACGCAAAAAAAAATCATATTTCACAGCAACAAGCAGAAAATAAGATGCATAATCATATTTTACATAATCCGAAATATAATTTAAATTTAAAAAAAAAAAAAAAAAAAAAAAAAAAAAAAAAAAAAAAAAAAA
>JARVGP010001646.1:0-12585 GCA_029876185.1 Mansonella ozzardi | reverse complement strand
CATTTATTTTATTTTATTAACCTATTGGAGGTTTCGCGTTATGAAATACGCGACAGTCTATAGTGAACAACACAAAGAGATCAGCCATTTCAGAAATATATCAATGAACGAAAAAGATTTAATAAAAGTATAATTAATTACTATGGACAATAGGATGATGCAATATTTCAGTAATTACCATAAAAAAAATTGTAACTGTTGCGGATAATTATTTTTTTGATAGTTAATTATAGTTAAAATTATGACAATTTTCTTCATTTGAAAAAGTCAAATTTTGCCATTTTCATATAAATGCAATAATTTCGGATAATTTTTGCAAATCCACAAATAAATTTGTTAATTGAATAAATTAATAAAGTTTATGCGAAGTATTATTATTATTGTTTTTGTTGTTACTGTTATTATTATCGTTATTATAATTGCAATTACAATTATAATAATTTATTATTATTGTTAATATTATTATTATTATTGTTATTATTACTATTATTATAATTGTTATAATTATTGTTATTATGAGTATTATTACTGTTATTATGAAAAAGTTGTTTAAAATCAGTTTTATGTATCTAGACGCATCAAATAAAGTAATCAAACATGACAAAAGAATTACAAAATCAGAATCTGAATCAGAGGATCAGAATTTAACAGTTCGTTTTCATTCTTATATTTACTCAATGATAATTCAATTTTTGGATGCGCAGTTTATACTTAATGAAATGAAAATCAAAATATTTATCAATTTATACTCAATTAAATTAAAACTGAAATATTTAACCTTCGTTACATTCTATGACTAGGAAAATGAAATTAGGAATTCAAGGATTTGGAGGAATTAGAATGTAGAATCTAGAAACACAGTAATAGAATTTTCAATAAATTCGGTAGAGTAATACAGTAATAGAATTTTCAATAAGTTCAGCAAAGTACTACAGTAATAGAATCTTATAAATCCAGTAAAGGAGTACAGTAACAGAATTTTCAATAAATTCAGTAAATTATTTTGTATCATTTTCAATCATGCTAAAAGTTTAATTTCGCAAAGCAAAAATTTGAATAACACTTCAATTGGCGATATATGCTGAACCATTACGAATCAAATCATTCCGTAGGAAAATCGATTACAATCGACAATATAACTTTTTTGTTTGCAGTTTATTGCTTAAATATGAATAAGATATAATTGTATCATATAAACAATAAATTTATCATATCTGTATAAAGCGAGAAATGCATATTATCAAATAAAATTATCATGCATAAAAATTTTGTAAAAAAAATAATAAGTCAATCATGATTCGATTAACAGAATCAAATTTATTATCAACACTAAACAAAAAAAAAGAAAAAAAATCACTTCAAAAACATTACGTATCTCTAAAATACGTAACAAATGTAAATAAATGCATTTTGATAAGGATGAAAGGTCAAGAATGCAAAAAATTAGTTAAACGAAATTATCAACATTAACAACATGCATGCTAAAATTATCAACAATATTAACGAAATTATCAACATGTATGCTAATAGTTAGGCGTAAAACTATTATCATACATGATCTATGGTCTATGGATCAAATAATCAATTAGTTTTAATAAGCAATGAAGATGGATCGAATGAACAGTGAGTCGTGACAACTTATATAATAGATCAAATATCAGTGAATTATCTACAAATAGATTGAATAATCAAACGAAATTTTGCTAATCTCCATCTAGGCCTAAATGATAACCAATGAATTTCGATATCCTATTTATGAATAGAATGACCAGTGGAAATCCTTGTTATCTGTACACTGATCCGATGATCAGATTAATTTTAACAACCTATACATAGACTGAACTGAGCAAATAAAATGCTAGTAAATCTTTAATGACCCGCACCTAAATCAAATGCGTGGACCACATTATTTTAACTTCATGAATCACAATATTTCAATTACATTACCATGATTAGTAGAATCATTAAATGACATCTCTTACACAACAATGATGAAAACATAACGAGATGGTAATGTAACATCAGGAAGATCAAGCAATAAACTAGCCAAACCGCCAGGCCTAATTTAAATCTTTCCAATTATCCATTTTTAAACCAATTTAATTGCTAAAATATCTCGTGTATTGTGTATGTGTATGGCCGTGTGTGTGTGTGTGTGTGTGTGTGTGTGTGTGTGCATGTATGTAAGAGTCTGTTTTATTATGTAAGTTTGTAAATCATTATCCGTGTATATATCAGTTGTATGTTGTAAATGAATGAGTTCACATTGTGTTTATTATAGGATTTTCTCAAATCTATCACTATTCATTCAGTCTATCACTATTCAACCGTTAGCGAATATAATATAGATACATAGACATACATACATTCACAGACACACACATACATACACAAATACACACATATACACACATACATACATACACATACATACACACACATACACATATATATGTATTTCAAGTTTCAAAGAGAAGAAAGTCCAACCTACATAACAACAAGCATCCGGTGCCATTCCAGCTAATATTTTCAATTTTACATTTTAATCATTACTTTTCACTCTGAAGCGCTTTATTCCCTTAGATATCACAGTTTACGTTATTCATTGTTTTATTTTTTAATTATTTTTATTAATCGATTTACTACTACTATTCCGGCAACTCTTTATTATTATAACATTTGTAATTTATTTTTGTGTAATTATAATTAATTTTATTTTGAGAGAAATTAATTAATTAGAATTTAATTTTTATTTTCTTGCAAAATTAATATATGCACGCACTTTTTTTTAAATTAATCATTTAAAATTAACCTAAGCGTATTTTTTGCAAAAAAAAAAAAAAAAAAGAAAAAAACAAAGAATAAAAAATGAAAAATTAATTTCACTTGTATTTTTCTCGTTTTTTCCTCATTCCTCCTTTTATTGCATTCTTCTTTAGTGAATTTTTTTTAAACAGCTGTTACTGCAATTTATTTTCACATTCCTTCAACATGAATCAATCAATACAAATAAATTGTTGTGTTGAAAAAGAAAAAAATAAACTCATAAAATGAATTTTATTAACAAAATGTTTGACCTCTTTTCTCAATTAATATCTTTCAGTAGGGAAGAAAGGATCAAGACCTATCTTTTTAATTGACATCTTCAATAGAGGCGAAAAAAAAGTGAAATATTTTAATTGTAATATTTTAGAAAAGTTTTTAATCAAAATTTCTTCACAATAACAATTAAGGCCTAAATTTCACTTAATTGAGCTTACATACTTACTTACTTTTAGGTCCTTTATTTTTAGTTTTACAAGGTCACGGAATCCATAACTTTAATTATATTCAGTGCTTCACGATACTTCAACTGCGGCTATGCTATATTACATTTCATTGTTTTACGATGTGCGGAATCCGCAACGTTATATTCAATGGTTCATGATATTTCATTAAGGCGGAATTCGCATTATCACATTTCAGTCAAAATGTTTCATAACATACCAACTGCTGCTGAACACCAGAGTATCAGTTTTCATTTGACAGTGATATCATGCTGTGGTATATAAATATAAACAATGATATTGTAGGTGGAACAAACAAATATAATTAATTAGCTGACTAATAAACAGCTAACAATTCAATTAACATATTGCTAAAGAAGCATTGAATTTATCCATTAATTAAATCAGTTGCAACATTTATCCCAAAATATTTGATGACAAATTTTTTTTCTCTTACGAAGATATCAATGGATCAAATATACAATTTTTGTTGTGTAGGCATTTTTATTTGAACTTTTATAAATTCAATAAAATTTTTAATATCATTAATAACAAGGGCTCACAAGCAATTATATTACTCATAATGCTTTTTTTTTTAAAAAAACTTCTAGTGTAGTGTTAAATTTTTGTTTTAACAATTACATTTATATTGTTTCCAAAAATATTTTAAATTATTTATTGTTTCAAATATATTCACTAATTTTTAATGGGCAAATTAATTATTGTTTTTAATGAATAAATTTAATTACAGCAAAAATGGAATGAATTTCTTAGAAAAATATCATACTGTTTTTTGTTTGTAATAATTTCAAAGAAATTTTACGCCTCTATTTTATGTTTTGTAATAATGGGTTAAGCGTATTTTAATTATGTTTTATTTATTTATTTTCAAATGCTTCGTCGATCGTAAATTTAACTTCAAAATGCATTGAGCATTAAGTAGTTAATTTAAAAGCGGAAAAATAGAAAAGGAACGAAAAAAAAATGAGAAATGAGAGATCAGATTGGTAAAGAAAATTCAAAACTTTTTTTCCTTTGAATCATCTACTTAACTGAATTCAATTAAATTCAGTTGCAACAATTACTCTCTATCATCTTTTAAGATACATACCATTTATACGTAAAAAGGTAATCGTCATTATATTTCATTTATCATACGTAAAAAATGATCATTAAGGCATGAATTCATTATATTTGCAAATAGGTAATCCTTAGTTCACGACATTTCATTATTTCAAACAAAAAAATTAGAAGTAAAAAAAAAATAACTACTACTCAAATATTATTTAATAATATTAAAAAGGAAAACATTAATTGGAAATAATTTGAATTGAACAATAAACAAATGATGAATATACGATATCTAGGCATTTCAAAAACTTAATTAATTACTAAAATTAACATTATTTAGCAGAAAAAAAAACTACGATCTGAATATCTTTTTTTAGGATATAATTTAAATATATTGAAGGGATCAAAGTTAACTTAAAAATATGATTTAAATTGCAATAAAATCAGATAAATCAATGTATCGGTATCGTAGAATTTTTTTTTTCTTTTCTTTTTTTGTTTAAAACAATAAAATCACATGAACTGATCGCTGTTTACACTGATTTCAAATATCACTGATCACTGATTTTCCAAGTTTTTTTCATTTATTTTTAACCAAACATTCCTGTCTTTTCTTTTATTTTCTTACTTGTCTAAAAATTGTAATAAATTATTTTGTTAATTTTCCAATTTGTTTTAAAAAGTTTATAATAAATGGTAATTTGAATTTTCTAAAAAAATTTAATAAATCATAAAAGACGGAATGAATACGCATGGATTTCATACAACAAAAAAAAAATTACTGTTTACAATTAAAATTTGTCTCATCTGAATTGTTTCATCAATGCCATAATCTAAGCACCGTATTAATCGCACTCATACAGTACTACAGTATCCCTAATTGTAAATGAAAACTGTAACAACAATTTTTTCTTTGTTAATTTAGCAATTTTTGCAGCTTTTTTCAAATTTTACATAAATTGCCAAATATAAATCGTACAATTTAATCATTCTCCATTGTATAGATACTATATTAATTTATATATTCTTACAATATTACAGTAGTGCAGCGGGGTTTTTATAAATTGAAATAAATTTAAACCATAATAACAAGTTAGTTCATTTTTTTTTATAATTTTTTAAATATTTTTTTGAAGATTCAATCAAAGAAATTTTTAAAATTTGCCATTAATTTATTTCCAATCAATAAACATTTATTTAAATCATTTGTAGCTAAATCATTCATTTCTATATTCATAATTTTAAATGAATTTTTTGAAAAAAAATCCTTTCCCATCAATTTCATTAACCGTCATCGTTACTATTATAAACAACAAATACTATCATTCTTATCATAAGTAATCATTATTGTTGTTATTGCTGTCATCATTATCATTGTCATTAATGTTGCAATCATTAATTAGTATCATCATTGTTATTTTGTTATAATCATCACTACTGTTTAAAAAAGGTTAATAATAATGATAATAGTTGTTGGTAATAATAGTAACGATGATGGTTAGTTATTATCGTCACCTATCATCATCGTCATTATCATCATCATTATCACTACTATTCATTATTACTGTTATTATTAATGCTAATATTTTTCGTTTTTATCGTCACAAAATTCTATTCATCTTCAATAATTAACTAGCACTCTAATCAATCATTCATCGACAATAATCTTTTGCTGTCAAATAAATTTTACAAACTAAGCCATACAACCAAATTTTTTCTTAGCTTAAGCTTAAAACTGGGTCAGACTAAAAAGCATTAACAGTTAGTTAAAGTCCCGTTTAAACAGCTGTGCATCCGCAAATATCGCAGTTCAGTTGCAATATAATTGAAATTTGAGAGCATTCTTCCTTTACATCATTTTGTTACACGAACACTCAATTTCATTTCAAATATATAAAATTTTCCATCCTACAATTACTTTTTTTTCAATTGATCCAAAAAAAACATTTCCTAAATTTTTTTTAAACAATTAAAAAATTATTTTGGTAAATTAGTGAAAAGGAAATTGATCTATGTAATTTCTAATCAGAAAATTTTACCTCATAAGTAATGAAAGAAAGGAAGAAAGAGGGAAAGAGAGAGAAAAAAAAAGAAAAATAATCTGAGAGATAATTCATTCAACTCTTTTTATTTTTCATTTTTTTTTTCTAATTGTATCACAATTAAAATTATTCATATATTTGAGGTCTTAATTCAAATATTAATTTAAACTAATTAAACTTTTCATAATTTCAGTGATCCCTTTGTTTTTTCTCTAGCTAGCACTGGATTATCATGATTCGAAGAAAAAATAAGAAAATTGATTAATTTGAAAATAAAATGAAACGATGTTTCTCAGCGTTTCACTTGCATAGCTTAACCATGTATACTTTCGCAGTGCTTTAATTTTCCTCGATCATATGGGTAAAAATTGATTAAAACTGGCAAATTTTTCAATTTTAATTTTCAAAAGGTTTTTTTTTAATTAATATAATTTAATTGTAATTTGAATTAGGCAAAAATATGTCTAATGGTTTTTTTTTATTTTTCAAAATGATCTTTTTAGTAATGTCATTAGCTAGTGTCATTAGCTAAGCATACTTGATAAGCTTTGATAAAATGTATGATAGTATTTTGATTTGAACACTGTTGCAATTCATTTCATAAACACTGACAAATTAACAGCGCAAAAAAAAGAATATCGCATAAAAATACTTGGTAGTAAGACTTATTTAATCAAAAATTTAAAATTTGATGGACATTACATAGGTCAACTTGAAGCTCATCAGTATTTGATTTGAAATTGCACAGATCAAGTTTAGATTTATCGATAAATGATCTTAGTAATATATTTGAATTTATCAGTTCATAATGAACTCCCAATTTAAGCTAAATTCATTTTCATAACTGTTCAAAACGAAAAATTTTTTATTTTTCGTTTAAAAAAAAATATTGCAATTCAATTTTTGAGCTTTTTTTTCTTTTCATTAAATTTTTCAGTTGCTAAAATTATTTTTAAGTAAAATGCATTGTACTGTAAGCAAGTTAACTATTAACGTTAGAAATAATTGTAATTCGAATTTCGAAAATTCATAATATTTACATTTTATATAATGAATTTTTCTTGGTAAAATTTCAAAAAATTAAAATAAAATAATAAAAAAAACCAAAAAACAAGAATTGAAAGTTTTTAACTAAATATTAATTTGAAATTTAATTTATAATTTTTGCAGATTTTACTTATTTTTTAATGAATGTTGAAATGTTATAATTTACGAAAGGATTATAATAGAAATAATCGTTAACACACAAAATCTGCATAAAATTTTTTTGCCATACATACGTATATATAAGCATGCACATATATGCATACATACGTGTACATACACGCAAAATTTTAACATACATGCATATATATACATGCAAGTTGTAAAGCTTTAAAAAGCGCTTACTAATTTGAGTTATAAAATTTTCATAAAAAAGTTTCTGACATTGAACATTTTTGTTCTCTTTCAAACTTTTTGCTAATTTTGCAGAAGTTTAATTTTGCCTTAAGGAATGAGGAAATTTTATTATATGTTACAAATTGTTTAGAAAAACAGAAAAAAAAAAACTTTGAAAATTCTTTAAAACAATGGAAAAAAAATTTAAACTAACTGGCTGATAGGCCAATATATTAGCCAAATATTTTCCCTTTCACTCTTTGTGTCCTCATTTTGTCCTTTAATAATTAATCAATTAGATTTTTTTTTTTATTAGTTTTTCTAAAAAACCAAAAAAAACTTATTTAGAATTTATTAATAAATATATAATGTTTTTTGTTCAAATGATTAAATTTATATCAAATTTATAAACCGATTCATTTTTTGTTAATTTAAAGCAATCATTTCACTTTGTCACTTCATTTAATTAATTGCTTTGTTTCGTTTGGATGAATCATTTTAGTTGAACAGTAGTGCAGTGTGCAAATTTATTTGGTTTTTTTGTTTTTTTTTCTGATTTGTTTTCATTAAAAAAATGTAATTACAATTAAAGCATCAAAATTTTTCATACGCCTTAATTCTTCCGCATAATCACTCTGTACAGTAAATATGTTACAGTTGCAATAATTTCAATTCTATGTTAGAATTTTCAGTTTTCAACAAATTCAAGTTTCTCTAGCATTTCAACTTTTAAAGAAGCTTAATTTGATAATGGTTTTAATTTTCTTTAATAATTTCAATTCCGGATCATTTCGTTCTTTATGTATTTCACTTTTCGAATTTCAGCTTCCGGATAATTTCTTTTTTCCGAATTTCATAAATTTCAATTATAAATCTTCCATATTTTAATTTGTTGCAAATTCGACAGGAAGGATTTTAATTTTTTTTTTGATAATAATTTCACGTTCTATTAATTTGAAATTTTGTCATAATTGATAGATCGATTTATCAACAGCAACAATTTCAGTGGTTCCTTAATAATTTAACAATTTCTGTAATTTAATTTGTCATAAATTCAAATTTAATATTTTTTTAAAAATTAAAATTTTTTTTTTTTTAATTTCAATTTTTAATAAATTTGAAATTTTCCTCTAACTCAACTTCAGTTGGCAAATTTAATTTACGCTAAAAAAAGCATTTTACTGCACATGAATTGAAAATTTTAAATGTAAACAAACAATTTTTGCATAATGAAATAGTTAGAAATTTTGTTAAATTTGAAATTAACCAATTAACCAATTTATTTAGGATAAATTTTTTTTTAATTAAAAAAAATAACTCAACGATTACATTTTTTTTTTTTTAAATCGTTTTCTATCCAAACACTTTTGTTGTTTCACTGAAAAATTTTATCAACATTTTTTTTTTCTAAAATTTGAAATTTAAAATTTAATAATTAGCATTTTTATTGTTCTTGCAATAATTTTTAATCCATCCAGCAAATATTATATCATCATAATTCGTGAAATTGATTTTTCTTTTTTTCTTTATTTTCTCATTTCTTCTTATGTCTTATTTTTGAATAAATTTAAATTTTCAAATTAAATAAATTTCATAAATTTAAACTTAGCATTGAGTGCCCCTGAAAGCCTAGTATCATAATGTCAATCGAATCAATTAATTGATTTTTTCGTTTTTCTTTCTTTTGTGTTTTTTCATATCTTACATATTTCTTTTCATTTCCAATTTTTTTCTAAAAAGGAAATCTTGGCTCGTTAGGAAAAAGAAAAAAAAATTGGCCGCGGCTAATCTAATGGAAAGTGACAAGACGAAATTTTTTCAATTATGTGAAAAATTAGCAATAATTGTTGAGGAAGAGAAGAAATGTACAGTGATCGAGAAATTGATGAAATTTAAGAAAACGAAGTTAAAGGGGGGGAAGAGAAAAAGAAAAAAAATTCTGAAAAGGAAAATATGTTTGTGAAGGAAAAACTTTTTTCCTAAAGATATATGAATTGGTCATTTTCATTTGGCCAATTTTATTTTTTTTTTTTGAAGTCAATTTTTCCTTTCTTCTGGCCTTTGATAGAATTATGATTCAGGCAAGAAAATGGTTAATTTTTTGTCAATATGCGCAGCTACTGAATGCTAATATTGTTAATTAAGCAATAATTAACTTTGACCTTTTGCTGAATTCATTATTTGAGCAATAGCCAATTGTGATTTTCCGTTGAATTCGTTAATTGAGCAATAATTAGCTTTGATCTTTCGTTAATTTGATTCCGGTTTGCTTTCATACAATATACTTCATACAATTTTTTGTATAAAGTACATTTTTTGTATGAAGTATATTTCTTTCAACTTCATACAATTTTACACTAGCTTATTTTGTTTTGCATTTTTTCTTTTTTTAAATTACTAGATTTGTGAACTAGAGACTTGTGCACTTTATAGCAAAACATCGAGACATTTACAGTAAAAATGATAAAAATGATACCACTTATCAATAATACCTCAGTAATTAGCAATTAATGCATAATTTTATCTATCAGTGAATCAATGCTTAAAAAATGTGTAAAGTGAAGAAAAAAAACGAAAAAACCTTTAAAGGAAAAATTTTCTGTGACAAAGTTTATTGATAAAATATAGTAACTGATACAATGTATTACTACTGATAAGGTAAATCACTTATTGTACTGGAAAAAAGAAAGAAAGATTTTTAGAGTATTTTATTAATTAGTATTAAAAAGGATATACGCAATGCGCTAATATCAATTTTAGGCTTGACATTTCACCTGCTTTATACTTATTCAATTATCAAATGTTTTCATCGAGTTTTATCTTTAAACCCAAAACATGATCGTATAAATCTTTGTACCTAAAAATGATTGTGTAAATCTCTGTACCTAAAAACGATCGTGTAAATTTAAAAGTAAACTTTGAAACTGTTTTTTAAAGCGGCACAAAAATTACCCACGATTGGTTAAGTTGAAAAGTGAAATATTTTTCATGCAAATATATTTCAAATAACTTTTTCTTTCTCCTATAAGATTAAAGGAATTTTTTGTTACTTGACATAGCATGGTATTTGTACTGCTCTGTGCTTTATCATTATCACCTTCAACTTATCAAAATTAACTTTCCTTTTTGCCACCTTCATTATCAAAATTAAACAGCGTTCACTATTTTCTTTTTCTTTTTTGGATAATATTCGATCCTTTTAATCTTTCGTGTAGCTTATTCGTTATTAGAAAATATCAGCAAGCATTATTCAGTTAAATTTAATTTTTTATTCCAACTCTTTTAATTTGATTTTCCTCTCAAATTCTTTTAATTTAATTTTTCATTTCAATTTCAAATAATTCAAACTATTTCAGCAGAAGTTTTTAATAATAAAAATGCAGTTATGTTGCTGTTTTTCCCATTGATATTATTTGATAAGAAATAAATCATTAAAAAATTTTATCACCAAAATAGTAATCAATTTGGGCAAAAATTATTTGCAATCATTATCTTTTTATTTTTACTTTGTACACAAATTTAGCTTTTGTTTCATTTCATTAAAATTCAATCTAAATCAATCTTTTTGAACAATTTTTTTTAATCAATTCTATTTCCTTCAAGAATTTTCTTTTTTTTTGTGACATTTTACGTCAGTGTAAATTGTTTTTTTCTTTTTTGTGCGAAAAAATAAACAGACAAAATGAAAAACGAAATCGATGTGTTTTAAAAGTTAACAGCATTTTATTAATTAGCTTTTCAGCATGCATAATTAATTATTCCGATGAAAAATTTTTGTCGTTTCAGAAAAAAGAGAACGAAGAAAGGAAGAGAAAAAAAAGAAAAAGAAAAGGAACAAAGTGGATGGGCCTATGAATATTTGCATTTCATAGGCAAAATTATTTTTTCTTGCAATTAAAAGTACTTTTTTATTCAATTAGCAAATTGAATAAAAAAAAACTTTTGGTGAGTCGAAATTTACTCACTACTTAATTAACTATCTCTGTGTACGTTCCTGTGTACACTTATTACTACTACTTTTGAATTAATAAAATTTAGCTGAGAAATTTTTTTGCTATTTGTCAGCTTTTCTTTTTTTTCATCGTCAAAAAAAAGGGAAGGAAAAAGCCAACTGGTTTTGAAACAGCAAAAAGAAGTGAAATCTATCAATAAACAAACATAAGATTTGTTTGAAAACAATAAGCAACAACAACAACAACAACACCAATAGCAACAACAATAATTATTAGTACTACTACTACTGCTACTACTACTACTACTATTACTACTATTATTACTACTGCTACTGCTACAACTACTATTACAATAACAATGGGGCTTAGCTAATGGTATGTACATTGACAAGCAACACCGTATCTGAGCAAACATCATCGATATGCGCCCTTTGATATCTCAGGTATTGTCATAATTTCTAAATTAATTTTATTATCATCTAACTTATCTTTGCTTTTCCTTTTTTTTTCCAGTTTGATCATCAATTGTGCAAACTGTTGCACACTCAACTTGTGCAAATTCTGTTGCGAATAATGCATTTAGTAATTTCATCATTTTACAAATAAATTTACTTTCAGTCATTTTTTGTTTTACTTTCAGTTTTTTAAAGTTATCATTAATAACTAATCCTTTTAATAGCGATGTTGTATCAAATAAAAAAAAAAGATTTCTAATTTATTTTTTCTAAATTTTTAAAATTAATTCCGAATCAAATTTTTTTATTTCATTGAGGAAAAATTTTAAATCGTTTTTTTTTTTTTTTTTTTTATTAAAATATAAAAATATATATTTTATTTTATATGAAAAAAAAAAATATTTAAATTATAAAAAAA
>JARVGP010001643.1:0-12617 GCA_029876185.1 Mansonella ozzardi | reverse complement strand
GAGACTGATAATGAACAGTGGCTACTGTAGACTTCATGGTTTAGAGACTGATAATAAACAATGAAAGCTCAAACGTTTACAATACAATCATTGCTTTAGTACAAAGAACAATTACTGCTCATCCAATAGAACTGAAACCAAAAGCTTTGTGCTTATTAATCAGAAATCGACATTAGCCGCCTAATTTTGATTTCTAAAATCGATACTAATCAGGCAACTGTGTGTGTGTACGTGTGTGTGCGTGTGTCTGTTTAATTCTTGATGCTTGTATATGCGTGGGTGCGTATGTGTGTGTGTGTCCGTTTGTTTTTATGCTTGTATATGTATATTAAGCCATTTTCACTACTACTCACTAAGGTGCTAGCAAAAAGAACTGACAGGTCTGGAAACTCGTATCACGCTTATTGTCTTTAATGATTAGAAAGTTTCTGTAAATTCTTTTCGCTTTTCCGTTAGTCGGTGGAATGTGCTTAAGAAAATTAAATTTAAGGACGGTTTTAAAAATACTGTTTGTTAAAGGTAACAGAGAAGGAAAGGAAAAGAGCATGAGGCATTTGTAAAGAAGCATTTGTTAATTTCTAGTAAAATTGATTAATTCTAATAGGTAATGAATTTTTATGTAACCACTTTAACTGCCTTTCGTAAGATTACAATTTCGGACTTTTCTTTCGGAAACGTAGAAAGATGGCACGAATAGTATGCAGTCGTCAATAAAAGGTAAAAGCACATCTGTCACGGTACAATGAATATACGTGCGTGGGAATGTACGTGTTCCGTATACGGTACATTTGTTCAGTGACAAAAGAGCGCACTGCTATCAATCCGTAGCGCTGCGAAAAGAGAGTGTGTATGGGAAATGAGGGATTCAGACAACCGAAACAAAATAGAGAAATGGAAATGGAATTGAGATTTGGTGCGAAATGTGGCATCGAATTTTTTGAATTTCAATTATGGAAGTTGTCAAATCATAACTGTTGTAGCCTGTTGCAGTAATCAAGTCTATGTGTAATTTGAAATGAATTATAGGAATTACAGTTTCACACTGTTTACTGTAATTTCAAGTGTCATTTAGAATTTGAAGAATTTCTAATTGAAATTCGTTTGATGATAAATCAAGTTTTCTCAGTTGCGCCCAATCGATTTTTGGTTCATGATAAAGATGCTTGGGAAATTTTAAAAATTGAATCCTAGGGTTGCTTCATTCTATCCCTTTCGTGCACATATTTTTGTTGATAACATTAGTTATACTTTTCTTCATCTCATATAATTAAAATATAGTAATTAGTCCTTGTATGACCTTGTATGCTTGATAATTCCATTATGTGCAGGTATATTCTGACTTTTGTATCGTTTGTTGCGGGTGTATTTGCCGACAGCTTGCAATTTTATATTATTTTATTGGCATTGGATCGAATATTTGATTTGTAGATGGAAGTGATAGATGTGAATAGAACTGCGAAGTAAGTGAATTTTGAAATATTTTACAAAATAATTTTGAGAATAGAATATATATTTATGCATTATTAAGTGTAAAAGATTATTGAACTTTGGAAATTTTAAAGTAAGAATTGATGTTTTTCACGTGTAGTATTGGGAATTTACCCGTTGAGAAGAGCATTCACGAAAAGACGGAAACGTTTCAACAGTCCAGCAGTTTGTGTTCTTCTCATATAAAAAATACTAATGGTTGCAATGAAAATGCTACGAACGAACAGAAAATATCGGTGAGATATTGATTTCTTTTGTCTTAAGACTAATATTTTTTTTAAATGTGAAATATACCAATATTTTCAAGTAATTTTGATTTTGGCCATGTTATTTTTAACTTGACTTAGAAGAAAGAGTTAACTGTAACGGTCTCCATCGAACCTGTCATGAAGTCGAACTGTAAGCATATTTGGTGTATACTAGCATTTTATTTGAAGTTAACGTAAAAATGATTAAAGTGGCTCTTTTTCTTTATTGAATCTTATATTGTTGAGCAAAGAGTCAAAGATCTTTTTTGGAAAGCGGTCATGCATTTAAATTCGTTTCGGATTTGTTTAAATATGGCATTTTTACAATCGAATATTAAAGGCTTCGAGAAATAGAAACGTTGTGAATTCTACGGACAAAATAGTGGATGCTGAAAAAGATGGGAAGGCTTCAATGGATAGCATAATAAATGGTTTGTTTCTTTATTGTTATCGAATATGCATGAATTGCTAGTAAAAAACTGATCGAACTGTGATCAGTGCTTGATTGCGAAGCAAAATAAATCATTCAAGTGATGGTGGTCAATTTTTTTTAGAATTTTTCATAATTTGCAGGTCATGTTGATGAAAAAATTCGTCGTGCGATAGACATCGTGGTAGGATATAGCAGAGTGAGCGATGAAACAAAGGAACGACTGAAGAATGCGGTGACAGATGTGCATTGCAAGACGATGTCTGAGCAGGCAGGCAACTATTTTTGATTTCCACTTTCGAATTATTCTACAGTTGTGATTAATGCAATTAACAACGATTTAGTTTTCTTAGATTTTATTTTTATATAAAGCAGTTGGCTTTTATGAGAAATTTTTTTTAGCTTTTCATTGGCTTTCATTAGTTTGTGGTTTCCACATATGCGTACTGTAACTTATGTTCTTATGAAATATTTTCAGGAGGCTTGTCAGCGCTATAAACTTGCTGTTTCATACTTTCGAACCTATTACAATATGGTTGAAAAGTTACTGAATAGAGCAAATTTAGTGACAGAACGTAATCGAAGTGTTATTTCGGCTGCAGAGGAGAATAAATTTGAAATAGAAATGAAAAATGAGGAGGCAGAGTTGTCTAGCCAAACGTGCTGTATGTCGTTTTATCTTTAATTTCGAGTGCAGCTGTATGAATTAAAAATGTTTTCAGTTTATCAGAGGTGGAGCATTATGCTGGTTTGATGACCGACATCACAAGTCTTTCTATTAGGTAACCTAAGTATGAGATTTAATGGCCAACTTTTAGCATGTGAGAACAGAAAATATTAATGACTTTTATAATCGAAAAGCTTAATGCAATTTTTAACTTTTGGATTTGCATCAAAATTCGAATCCTTTGCAGATGATGAAAGTAATGTAACTGACAATAATCAGACGAAAGTTGGAAAGGAAAGGCGAAAAATGAGAAGAGCACAGAAGGATTTTATACGAGATATTTCAATGATTGATAAAAAATATATTGATAAATGTATCCATGTCTATTGCAGAACCTCCACTAGACATTCAGCAAAATCGGTTGCTATACGTAAAGCTGTAGGCATGTAAGTTTCTATATTTTCAAATCATCACATATGTAAGAATGGAAAATTTTTAATTGTACATTATTCAATTATTTCCAGGGTGTTGCATGAGGGTCGTACAGGAGTTGATGCAGCAAGAGCTACTAACTTAACACCGCGAACAGTCATGAAGCACGTGTGCATTGTGCGGGATGCTTTAAATTTACCTTATTCTCGAAAAACCAAACAGCAAACAGCTCAGAAATATGGAAAAAATGAAACGAGAGAGAAAATTTTTCCAGAAAAAGGTTCATTCTGAAGATATAATCATAAAGAAAAAATTGATCTTTTTCATTTACTTCTCTTTTTTTGTACATGTCATTTACGTCGTGGTGTTGTCACTTCTGTAGTAATATGCAAGCTTAGATGAAAACTATCATTTGTAGATTGAGTAATGTTAACTGAAAAAAAAGCATTAACTATCAAAACTTTTTCAAAGGTTTTTCTTTTTCAGTAACTGATAACGATCGTGAAATAGCCAAAATGTTAATTAATGAGGAATTTGGATGTGTTGAAGCTGAAGATTTTTCTGGAAATGGCTTGGAACTGGAATCGAAGATTGATAAGGTATATATATATATATATAGTTTTTTGTTCGGAAGTGTTGAAATTTCAGTCTTTTATATGCTTTATTATAAAATAATCATCGATGGCACCAACTGTTATTTTTTGTTTTGCTTGCTTATGTGTACTTAAATGTAGTCATGTTTTTAATCGTTCCTATCTTCTAATTGCTTAGTGTATTAAAGCCTCACTAATTTTTGGAATAGCTTTTTTACGTACTATCTCATTCACATTTACTGTTGTAGGTGCTGAAGAATAAGTTTACTACATTATATTAAAATGAAATGTGACTTATAACATTTAAATGACTTGAAATGACAGCATTAGCCGTGCGCTGATCTTCCCTTTGTCATTTATATCAAAACTAAGACGATAAGCTGTAGTTTAAAATTTTTATACCCGCTTATTTCACAGTTTTAGCTATTGCGAGAATTCGGTTGTGGTGACGATACCAGAAAAATCCGCGAAGCAATTATAAAAGTTTTCACGGAGCAGCAAACGTCAGAAATGTATAAAGCGATAACAGAAGTGCCTGTAACTATTGTCAGTTCATATGTTCGCTTACTTAAGGGATTTTTATGGGCAGAAAATGTGGTAATATTTACTTATAAGCTTACATTAACTGAAATGTTCAGTTCCATAAAAAACGATTTATCGATTTTCAGAAAATATTGTGCTCAGGTATTGCCCCAGTGTTATCCATCTTTAAATGATGAATGATAAAGTTTGAGAAGTATTAAACTTCGTTTTCTATTTTAATAGCTTCTATCATGTGACATGTATTCCATTCAGCTTTCTCTGCACTATCTCGGAGAAAAGACCTTACTAGTGCATAATGAAAGTGGACGAAACATGGAAATTCTTATGATACTGATTCTGATCTTTCACTAATAAATTTTGGCAAATTTTTGTGACAAATTTTTCTACTTGTTATAATTGCCTTCTGTTCGGAAGGTTTTTTTATATTAATCGTTTTTTAAGATGAAGAAGGCTAAGAGTACAGTTGTTGCTTTGCCTCGTCATGAAAATAAAAGATTGTGCGATGATAAAGAACGTGATGATGCAAAATCACCTGAATCAGATGGGATTTTTTCTGCAAAGGTTAATGGGCATGTTTTAACTTGGATCTTCACAAGGCGATTTCTTTTAATAAATAACTAAAATTCATCTAAATTTATTGTTTTTCGCATTTCACGTCTTACATATAGGATTTTAATTTCACTTCAACAGATGTCTGTTTGTTCTTTGAATTGTTCGTAATATTTTAGAAAAAGTGTAAATCGATCAGTGTTATACCTCGAGGAGTGTTTACTGAGAAAATTGATGTGCTTACACTTCTTGTAGAAAATGATGTTAAAAACGAAGAACAACTTATGAAGAATGTGATTTCATATCTTATTAGTCGTCAATATCGTCGTTCGGAAACGGCACAAACGGTATGTTTACATTGTAGATTGATGCTTTTCTTTTCAGATGTAAGTGATGCAATCAATAATAATTTCGAAAAGACGATCCGGAACATTGTTTTTGTTTTGCAGAATATGCAGATTTGCTTAGAACATGTTCTTCTCGATGGACTTTCTGTTGCGGAAACATTGAAAATTCATGATGGACCAAATGAGGACATATTGGAGGTATGATCAAAATTGTATTGTTCATATTACTATGGAGTATATCAGTATTATACGGTGTATATATGCATAAATAATGACCAGTATTGATAGCAATAGTAGATGTCATTTTAGGTTATCAAGCAATCATCGCAGGGGTTTTTTCTTTCCGGAAATAAGAGAGGCCAGCTTACTTACTGTTTATTTTCATGCAGATATATCACAAACGATGCCGTGATGCATTTGCTGCTATGACGATTGACTTTCCCGCATTCGTGGTTGCACTGAATTTGTTGAATGGTAAGAAATTTTTGTGCTGTACTCTGATCTTATCCATCGTTGATGTTAAATACAATTTAGTTGCTTCTTTTAAATTTACGAAGATTGTACTCATAGAGCGAAATTTACCTTACGGTTTAAATCATCAAACTTTCATTGTAACAAATTAGGTGTCCTCGTAACATGAAATAATGAATTTCTTCTTGATTGCATTAATATCAAAGTTACTGTTTCAGAATATTTTAGAATTACGAAGCTTGCAGAAAATAGTAAATTTTAATACTTCCATTATATTGTAAATAAGTTAAAGCTGTACTGAATCATTGGAGTCATTTTTTTTACTAAATATGCTTCTAGAGGTGACAACATTTTCATTTTAAAGTTTCTGTTTTCTTATCATTATTAATGACTTCGTAATTTCAGAAAATGGAAAGGATAGGTCTGGAAAAAAACGTTCACGCATATCAAATGTAAAGACAGAGATAATAGTAAGATTTTTATTTGTAAACATTTGTTTTGTAATTTTTGACTTTGAGCTTAGCATCATTTTTTTATGTATCTTCTCGTCAGTTGGATAATAATGACAGTTAATACCGGTCTATAACATAATAATTTATTATGTATAGACGGCGTTATTAGTCATTATTACTCTATTTTAAAGGAAACTGATTTCAGTTAAACCTGTTTATACTGAGGAAATATAAACTAAATTCACCGGACCATTATAATTTTTTTGGGACAGTATTCTAGATGAGATGAATAATCTCGGCTACCCTTTAAAAAGGCGGAATCTGAAAATTTATTGCATATTTTCACTCAGTAAAGTATCTTCATGTATTCCTGAACTTTCCTAGCTCTATATGATTTTGTTTAGAAATCGATCAATACAAGCAGTGTGAGCAATAATGTTAATATTTTAAAATTCGACACTATCGAGAAGCTATTTATTTCAATTCCAGAAAAAGGCAAAACACTACTGCATAATTACATAATGTTAGTTCCTTTTCCTCCACCATGCCTTTTCTATGTGTCGCTTATGTTTTATGATTTACAAAAGGATTTTCAGGAAGCTTTTGGATATCAATTTTCCACTTGAGAAACGTTTGATTAATAGCCTTTTGCAAATGGTAGCTGAAAGGATGGCTATGAAATATGTATTGAATGACAAATTACTGGAAGACTGTATTGCATATTTCTATGAAAAACACAACAACGCTGCTGCATAAATTAATATTTGTACTCTAATAAATGTACCTCTTCATCATTATCAGGATTTTTTTGCATCTAAAAAAACTTTTAAGTCAAATTTAAAAAATACAAGTGTTGTATTAGCTTTTATAACTATATGGAATGTCGAATTCGTAACTCATTTTTCTTGTTATTAATTGAGCTTTTCTGTTTATTATTATGTTTTATGCAAAGTTATATGTCCCAACTACCCAGGTTTTCTTACCGCTATCACTGCTGACGATTCATATATGCTACCTTGAAAAAAAAAATGCCGTTGAATTAATAGTGTTGGTAAGTTTTTTGAGAGAAGCGTATACATAACTCGTGATCTCATGCTGCTGTTCATTTCGCATTGTATCTGTTTTTCATTAGTTCCATTGTTACGATGAAGTTTTGCATGTGTTTCATAAATATTATTTTTTTTTGTCATTTACCATTCATATCTGTTTCTCCATTCTTGTCAGTTATAGGAAAAATTTATGAAATAGTTTATGTGGTAGTTATTGATACTATAATCACTGCTGTATTATCACTATCAGCTAGAAAATTGCATGGAATCATAGTGGAAGATTTTCAGTTCACTCTGAATTAATAAATGCTGTATTACTAAATTGTCCTATATGATCTGATCCACTTCAGTCTGTTGACATAAGTATCAATAATTAAGAGGAAGGCTAATTTACATCTCATATTATTGCCTATCGTAAGGGTTGCATGTATTACGGTTAGCGTATTTAAAAGAATTTAGTAAATTATTTTCCGCATTATTGAAAAAGAATCATGTGTTTGTAATCATTCGTTTAAAGAATTCATTCGAAGTGGAAGCAATCATAGCAATCGGTCAGATCCAGCGATCGGATCGAATTTCCGTTAATTCTTTAGTGATATTGTCATGATCGCCATAATTCCTACCTTCATGTTCTGAAATTTTCTCTTCTGTGTTGCTCAGATGGCGGTTTTAATTATGTTTTAATTATCCGAAATATGAGATGTGACAAAAGTTCACAAAGTGTGACAAATAGTTTTCTTTGATGATCCGACAGAAACTTTCTTTAAAAAATGTGCTGCAAAATTTTATGCAATCAAATTTACTTTTTAGCTTGATATGTTAACAATTCTGCGATGAATTTTAAAGCCATATCATGGACTTTTAAAAAATCATCTACCAATGGAATGAAAAATTCAAGCTCAACGGTGGTATGCGCATATTTTATCATTTCGCTGATAAATTACCGCTTTATTATTTGGTCTTTAAATTTAATTTCGATGATGTCATATGTTTCAAAATTTATGAAATTCATTGCTCTGTAGTGATGATATTACTTGTCACTTGATCATAATCCAGTCACAGATTTTTCCATATCGATATTCCAAAATTAATATAAACATGAATAGAAGTGTGAATTATGTGTCCGTTATTCCCACTTCTGACCACTAGCAGCTCTGGGAGGACGATTTAATTTGATCATCTGTAGAAACAATCATCTGAAGAGTTGAGTCCAGTACCGGAAAATGCAGAAGTAGAACAATCTAGCGAGAGCATTCCTGAACAAGTGGAATTTCTGGTTGGCGAAAATACCGACGAGGTTTTTTTTCACTGTAATTTTGAATTGATTTTTCTTCCTTCAGTTTCTGTTTACTCAACTTTTTAAATTTTAAAAAATCTTCCAACATATCATTTTTTTACATTGCATTAAAGCTCATTGTCATTTTATATAGTAACCCATTTGTAAACTGTCTCAGCTATCTGATGTTTCCGATCCGGAAATGTATTCGAAAACGTCATCTGCAGCGAAATCCCGCGGTAGTAGCAGTAGTCAGCTGTTCGTATGGTTTAATGTAAGCTTTTCAGTGCAAAGTTACTGTCACAAATATGTCATATCTAATTTAACTCATCATTGTGATATAGAAATGGTGTTGTCGATTGAGTACTGTAAGGATAAATGATGGAAAATGCCGTGTATTAGTAATTAAAATGAAATTATCTGAATCACTAGTACATTGAATTACTGTATATTTCAGCAGAAATAATAATATAAAATATTGCATTTATATTATAAATATTCATACCGTACTTCAGCGTATTTACTCGTTGATGAGGAACAAAACAGTCCGCTATTTAGCAGTGATCAATGCTGTCTTGTTGCTAGTCAACTTCTTACTAGTGTTGTTTATACTTGCATTTCTACTTAATCAAATCATTCTCATTTTCCGGGTAATTTCTTTTTGCTATTATTTATCTGTTCCGATCATGCATGCTTATAACTTGAAAAGGGAACTAGAGATGTATGAAACTGGAGCAGAAAATTGGAAATGCTTAGAATTTGAAAAAAGAATTGTAAATGCATAAAACTTGAAGAAGAAAATTGGAAATTTATAAAATTGAGCGAATCAAATGTGATATCTGCCAGAATAATTGTTTTTTCTGTGGTGGACCAGTCTTACTCTCTATCTAACTTCTATTTGCTAATGATAATGCTATTTGCATCACTACAAAAGAAATTAGGGAGGAAGGATGGCTAGTATTAAACGCTCTGAATTGATTCAAAAGTTAGAAGGTATATGCTGCCATTTGAATTGATTCAAAAGTTAGAAGGGTATATGTTGTCACATCATATATGAAAGAATTTCTGCCAAAGACAAAAGACATCAGTTTTATTTCTTTCTTTTCCTTTTTTTTTAATAGTAATTAATGTAACATTAGATTTTTATTTTATTTTTTTAAGTGAGCAAGTTTTATTACTTTTTTCTTAACAAAAGTACATTAATTTAGAAGTTATCTCAATAAGACTCTTTTGCAAAATCACTTTGGTGACAGTATGATTTGAAATATATGCTCAGATTTCGAGCATTCTGAATGACCAACCATCACCGTGTATCTTTGCGTATGGACCGTGGTCATCATGTTCTGCAAGTTGCTGGGATGGTTCATCAAATTATCCACAAATGCACCGTTATGTTAATCAAAATTCAATAGTGCAAGCACGTGGAGGTGAGAAACCGGATTGTCCTGACGATTTGGACACTCGCATGGATCTTGCACCTTGCAACACCTTTAGGTTATCATAACAATTAACTTTCGGTATTTCGTATTACACTATTTTGTCATCGTTACAATTATAGAATATTTGCAGATGTCCTACAAATTTATCAGAATATCCATTTACCCATTGTTATTACAAAGATTCGTTGAAAGAATCATCTGGCGGATGTTATCGTATTCGTGATGTGCCACTAGATGATCGCTTGATTTTAATGGATGCTGATTTGACACAAAATTGTTCAGAAGCAGAATGTGATCACATAAAAACATTCTTATTTTAATTCTTGTATTGATTGTTTGAGCTAAAATTAAAATATTATTTGAATTTTAGTAGAAGTTATGGTAAATTTTAGTAAGAATTACTTAGATAGTTTAGTAAAGGTTATGGTTGCTTAATCTAGAGAGAAAAATTAAAAGATAAAAAATTAATTAGATGGTGAAATTTCAGTGAATTTTGTTTTCCATTCAACGATAATTTTTCAATGAAGCAAAGAATTAATGGAGCCAAGAAAGAACCTTTAAATGCATTAAATGTCGTAAATCAATGTTAAAACTCATTTTGCTGCTTGTATTCCGGAAGGGAATTCTTCCGGAATGTATGTGTAATTTGTTTTATTTGCATTTCTTGTAATTATTCGTGAAGCTAAATTGAAATTTTTATGCAGTTTGGAATATTTTGTGGATATGTGCTGCTGCAAATATCTGTAGACATCTAGAGTCTGTAGATGGATACAACGGATAAGTTTGCATTCGAATTATACTTATTAAAAAGTTTGTGGAACTCTTGAAATAGATTATTAGAGTAATTTTGCACCATTTACGGACGATTTCATTACTTGCACCAAGCATTAGCAAAGCATGCATATTGTGCTTGCATAACATATTGCACATTATGCAAACAATCTGTTATATAAATGTTTATAAAATGAAAATTAATTAATTGGATTTCTTGTGTTTGATTGATTCTCGCGTTGAGAGGTTGATTCTCACGTTTGTGTTTTCATCTGATATATTGAAAGATTTTTTGGATTCCACCACATTTTTCACTCAAATATTTTTCCTTCCAGGAATATGTTGGTTTTACTGATCATTGGTTTTTTTTTTTAAACATGTCAAGTGATATATTAAAATTCTATAATTTAGAGTGAAATAAAATGGAATCACAGATCTTAAGTACACCTCCACAAACAGGAGTTCTAGTTACAGATTCGACTCGGCCAACTAAATCAAGTCATGATTTACTTCCCAACCGTGGAAAAACGAATCTTCCCATGCAGGTAAGTTTTCTTGCCTTGATTTAATCAAATAATATTCAGCAGATTATTTGACTCATAGAACTGTTGGAGCATTCATATATGGAGCATTGTTGAGCGTAAAGAAGGAACTGACCATATTTACGGTATTAAAATGGAGGGTAATTTTTGCTCATGATATAATGTGTGGTATTACTGGCATTGGAAAGTAAGAAAAAATGGAATCTTCATAGATATCTGAGAATATAACTATTATTTGATTATAAACAACTATTACTTGATTATATATAACTATTGCTTGACATGTTTATTATTCTTGAAATGATTTAGTATTATTTCAAACTAAACAATAGTTTTAACATAAAAACTTGCGATTCTAAAACTTGTAGTGAGAATTTAGGCAGAATCATCACAACAAGATGGAATCAGCCCGATACCATTAAGTGATGATGTTGAACAACTGAGTGAACAATTACCAAAAATGCTAAACGTATCTGCTGGAGAAGCTACGGAAGAGGTATTTCATAATAGTGACAAACTTAGGATTCGAAGAAGCCTGATGTATTTCATTACTTTCCAGAATTCATTACTTTCTTACAGCTCTCAGATATCAGCGAATTCGAAGGAACGATGAGTAGATCAATGAAATCCAGTTATATTATTTCAACTTTAATTCGTGTTTGCTTTTTTAAAAAATTTTTTTGAACATGCTTTTTTACATATGTTTAATAAAATTTAAATTTTTCAAAAAAATTCTCAAGTACATTATTTATGCCATATTTGCAGCGAATCTTACCACTGATACGCAATAAAAAAGTTCGTCTATTATTAATAATCAATTTCTTCGCAACAATTATTAATATGCTCCTATTACTCATACTTATCACGTTTATCATTTGGAATATCGTCCTTAACGTTCAGGTAAGTATATTTATGCAGTATGTAAGTTATGTAAGTGCTATATGATTACAGTCATTGATAACCTTGTTTACTTGTAATTTTTTGATCATTTTTTGTGATGAATCTGCTTTTATTAGATGCTTTTTGCTAAAAGATATCTTTTTTAAACACATTTTTAAATGCTTTTAAAAATGCTTTATATTTTTTTCATAAAACTGCAATGCAGTTTTATGAAATTACTATGCCTGGAAAAGTTCTTTGAAGAAACTTTATCATTTAATAGCATTTTCAAAAAAAATATAGCTTAATCCTAAGAATATGAATCTTATAGACTTTTTTATCCTACCATATCGAGAATTTTTAAAACCACTAATCAACAGTTAGCAATACCTCATTATACTAAAAATTCCATAGCTTAAAACCAACTACGCTTAAAATAGT
>JARVGP010001642.1:0-12807 GCA_029876185.1 Mansonella ozzardi | reverse complement strand
TTATTACTAATTATTATCATTATTATTATTATTACTAACTACTGCTATTATTGATTGTTGCAATGCTATTATTAATTACAACGAATGCCGATAATAACGGCGATAAGGATCGTAGTCATGGTGTATTTTTTGGTGATTATTTAGACAGTGGTCCTAAATTATTAGAATATATTTGCTGGTCAATTTTATGCAGATTGGCCCATCTCAAAAATGATTCTGTTTAATTCATTCAATTATACTACATTTTATATTTATATTAATTTAATTTAAAATTTATTCCTTACATTATTTGTGATTAAAACTTTATTCAAACAAGACAACATATTTTCTAATCAAAAAACAATTTAAAAAATAATAGTAACTCAATCAAATTTAATTAGTTATTATCGACATATTATTGGGAAAAAAAGTATTTTTTTCAATAATCGTTTATGGCTTGCGTGAAATTAATTTTTGCTGACTCCCTCATTTACTGGCTTGCTTATTTGAATTCATTGCTATGAATGACGTGATAAATATAAATGAATATAAAATTTAGAAATGGCTAAACAGAAATATGATGGTAAAATTAAAATTAAGAAATCTGAAATTTATTTCAGTGTTTTGAAATTGACAGCTTAACTTTCATGTTTTTTTCCTAACATTAAGCAATGTTATCTTTTGAATAAATTTCGACTAAAATAATTTTTAATTGGAATTTCAATTTGGTCTCTATCAGGAGTTAACTAATTATTATGAAAAAGTTGTAGGCTATATTAAATAACGTCTTCGATTTGTCTATTGTCCATTAGTTCATAAATTTTGCGCATGAAACCTTGCTTAAGTATACTTTTGAATTCCTTGTATGACGATATAACCTTGTTAGAATTAAAAAATAAGCAGCCGTTGATTTCATTAAATAATAAACCATTTAAATAATAAATAAATTAAGTAATTGCGCGTAGCCTAGCCAATAAACCTGACTCACTTGTATATGCGTGAGTTATATGAAAAGTTTGCAAAATAACAGCGCAACATATAACCTTTGTTTATGATCTATGCAGTATCATATGCTGTTGCTACAAGAAATTACGATTTTATTACATTTTTAGAAATTTTTGCAACTGAATTTCATTGCAAATATTGAAATGAAATTTAATAATTGCTCAGATAAATTGTTTAGTTCGTTGCTAATTGCTAAAGGAAATCAAATTAATTTCTCAACGCATTTCTTTTAAATCATGTAAAGTCTCCTGCAGAAGCAAATGTTAGGTGTCAAAGAGCAAGAAGCATCTGAGTATTTGAAATATTGAAATTTGCTGGAAAAATAAATTGCATTACAGGAGTTAAACAAGGCGATAAAAAGATAACATTTATTTTGATACTCTTATTATGAAACCACAATTCTACGTGAATCAGAATTCAGTTTCAATGTACAAATAATTATATAGTTTGTGATAAATTATGACGTAGAGATGTTCAATATATGAAAAAAGAAAATAAAAACCAATGAAGAACGGAAACAAGACACGTTACATTATTATTTTCGAAGGATTTTGCACGAATACAAAATAGCAATCTCAAAAAACAAAAATTATAATAATAAAACAAGTGAATGTTTTCAGGAATGCAACTCAATGCAATGAATTAATTTCAGCATCAACCTTCGGAATTTTAGCCGGTGAACACTCATCAGTTGTCTCGCTAATCGAGCGTTTTGTCCTATCTCCCTGATCCCCAACTTTTTGTCCTGCAAAGAAAATTAGTTTGTAACCGAAAAAAGAACCGTACGTGAAATGATCGTTTAAGAATAGAAAACTCTTTTCACTACTGTAACAAATACTGAAAAGCAAACCAACAATAGATTTATAAAATTTAGTAGTATTTCAACAACATATACTGGAATGCTCTGAAGTTGAAGAATTTATCAAATTTCAAGCAAAATGTAAATCAAACTAACCATTTGCTGTAGTGGCACCAGTATCCATCATTATCACAAATTCATCAGCCTTCAGTTCACTAGTGTGTTCAATATGTATCCGAAGTTCCAATCTTTGCAAGAAATCATCGCATTCTAAGATACAACCATGAATGACACCCACTTGTTCCAGAGTCCGTTCGCTAATGGCTAAAAAAATCAGTTCGAAAAGGAAACATTTCTTCTGTTAAAACGTCTAAGCTTTTAAAAAAATCGCTGCGACTATTAACAGAACTCGATGGAGCTGACTATATGAAGATTTCACGCTGACCTACATGGCCTGAATAGCCTACAAACACAGATAATTTTGAAATGACTGTTTCATAAGGAATATCCTATGGAAACTTTACTACTTTCATAAAGAATTAATTTTCGCATATATGATTCCCCTTATTGCTGTTGAAGAATTGTTCCAGATCAGTTTTGGTTACTGATTAAAAAGAAAGTGAAGAAGATGTTACTTTCGTTAAAACATCTAAGCTTTCAAGAAAATTGTTGCGACTATTAACATAATTCGACTATTTTTATTAACATAATAAAAACGCACAACGAATGCTCACCTTCCGTTTCACCCGCTTCACTCGAAATAACAATGTTGCCACTTAAAGAAATCATAACGTCAGGTGCGACCATATGTAAAATTCCCTTTAAAAACTTGTTTTCCAACGAATGAACCGTAACTGATTTAACATTTAATTTCAGCGTTATTTCTCGTCGTTCCGAACAAACGTAGCACTGTTCATTAGGCTTGTTGGGAATTGCATCAACTAAAACTTTGCCACGCGGATTTGGCTTCGGTTTTATGAAAACCTGAAAAATTTTCATTCATTTCAATAAGTTTGCGGAAGGGAAAATCCTAAATTTCACAAAAAAAAATCCAGTGTTAATAGTTGGTGAACTATTAACACTGGACGTTTCCATTTCTATAAATCCCAGTCTTTTGTTTACTAGAACATATTTTCAATGAACAAAATAATATCAAACAAATCTCATAATATGTAGACATACACTGATAAAATAACATGACAAAATACATTAGCATCGTCAAAAAAAACGTTAAATTTTCATAATAAAGAACTTGCATTTCGTAATTTGTCCTTGGCACCAAAAACAACTTTTAGTGCTTCAGTAACAATCATTCCTGCTACTATAGCATTCGTAGTAGCAATAGCCGGTATAATATTGCCCGCCATCGCTGCAAAATAAATTCGGGGAATTTCAAACAAGTGCTTCGTACTACATTCCCTTTTTATCTCATTCAGTCATTTCTTTGAATTATTAAATCATTACCGTTTTCTCGAAGCGGCCAAACTGTAAAAGTTAGCCTGCTTCATCAACATGATTTACGAGCAAAAAAATTACAGAAAGTTCTGCTGGCATGTTAAAATCGAAACGCTGCTAAACTTCTTTTTAAAGACTTACACTTTATATCGAAAAGAGTTTTAAGAGGAATGCTAAAAATATGAGCACGAAGATTAGCAGATGCTGCTACAAAATGCATTGCCGGTTCATCATCCTGAAAGAAAGATTTTGTAACTCGAAGTTTGATTCTAATCTGCCATTTTTTAAACAAATTAAAAGCAATCTGGAATAAAAAGATTTGACAAACAAAAAAGTGGGGAATGCTTACTCTTGCAATATGTTTTAAAAAAAGTGAAAGAAACCTTATCCCATGACAACACTGATCCATCTTTAACACGTTTGCTTAGAGTAAATACGGCCTTTTTAAATTCTTCTTTACATTGCAGAACTGTCCAAAGTTCCGTATTTGATTCGTTGCTACTTGATCCTGCATCTAAATACACTTGTAGTATGATGTTTTCATATCATTAAATATAACCTATAACAATTTTCTAAGGTGAAACATTTCTAGTATTCTCGTCTTAGTTTCCCCTCCAATTATATATATTCAAATTTTTGAATTATCTCTTCATGAAATTAATTCCTGATAATAAGTTCTGCGATTAAGGATTTCAAACAACTGATGATATTTCTACTCCAATGATAAATTGTCCTAAAGTTGCATAAAGTGTTTATGTCATAACAAAACCTACTTTCATTCGGAAGATTATCCCAATCCAACGGAAATGGCTTCCTTCTTTGTTTCCACAAATTTGTCATACTCAAAAGGCAATTGATATCACTGTGAAAAAACTAAAATATAACTTGTAAAAGCATATAAGGAATGAAAACTTTTTAATCTTTAAAAATCCTACGGTTATTATAATCGAAACATGGAAACAATATCTGACTTATTTCTTGTCCGTCAGCAAAAAAATCTTATTCCACACAAAATTTGTCGCACTGACACGTGCAAAAACCCTTAAGAGAATTTATCGGAAAGCAAACTTTTCTGAAAAGAATTTTTGGTTCGTAATCGTTTTTGGCAGCCCATTTTCGCGTATTGATTCTATTCAAAAGCCCACTATTATCGCCATGCATAGATGGACTGCCATCAATGTTCTGTTCCGTACTGAGAGCCGAATCATCGTTTTCATTATTCTTTATATTCGAAGCATCGTGATTCTCATCATCTGTTAAATCCGGAGACACTTCATCTTCGTCATCCGGTTCACCAAAAAGTTGACTGAAAACAAAATTGTTATTTTGATTACCATTTATTTTAATATATTTTTACAAATTACAAGAGCAAATAGTAGTCAAATTAATGTATAATGATGCAATAATTCAAATACAATCCAAATGAATCCAAAATCATTCTATATGACTCTCATATAATTAATGTGGGAATTGTCAAAAAGTAAAAAAATACGCACTTGAAAAGATGTTTCGCCCAAACAATGCAGTGAATATGCTCCGATGGTGTGTTACGAATCGTACATCCTGGATACGTTTTTTGCACTGGTTTTGGAATACATTCATAACATTCGGTGTAATCACGAATTATTGGACGTACCTGAATTCAAAACTAATTTTAATAACTTTACATATTACAACACCTTAGGACCAAAAAAAAACTATTGTGCTATCGAACATATCAAGTAAGAATGATAAACTTGCATGTCCCAAATAACCAGAAGAACCGCTTTCAATTAAGGGTACTCGAGCTGCTAAGCAAAGTCGATTGATATGATTTCGTGCAGCTGGAAAAGGAAAAATTTTTGAGTTAAAATATCCGTATTTTGCTATATTCATCAAAATGTGAACCATTTTTATTTAACATTTTTTTGATAGCAAGAAAATCGAGTAGATTTTCTCATTTTTGAAGGAGAAACTCTGGAAAAAGTTTTGTGAACTTTTAACTTTTAAGAACTACCTATATTATCTAATGCACTAAGAACCACTGCAAATTTCTGGAAAAAGTCGACACCGTATTGTTCCCTGAAATAATGGAGGTAGTATTATATGGGTTTCTGGAACCGAAAAAATCGGACGTTTCACAAACAATATAAATCCTCTCAAGTTATACGATATTATCTAAATTACACCCATTTATGAGCATTTCTGAAATGCACCTTGCAAATGAATAACATACTTTAGTATTGAATCATGGTAGCACACAATTTTTACATGAGGAGCAATTGATCGAATTGCTTCTGCAGCAATGGTTGCTTTTGGTTTACCAACGTGTTTACGACGAAATAAGAATTGACGATTCAAATTACTTACATCAACTGTATCCAAATCAATCTAAAACAAACTATCATAATTGTACAGAAAAACTATTCATGAAAATTGAATAAAAAATGCAACAATTACATCTAAAAAGTTTAAGTTATCAAGTAAGGTAAGAGAAATTAAAAGTTTACAATTTCGATATTGGAAAATCCGGTTAAAGCTAAATTTTTTAGCAATTCACAACCAATACCACCAACTCCAACAACCAATACAGGGCATCGTAAAACTTCCAGAAATTGTTCACTTCTCCAAGTCATTATTCCTAAAAATGTTGTTAACATTAATTAATTAATTAGCAAAGTTTCCAATCCACGCAAATTAATGTAAAATAAGAATTAAAAAAGCAATCAGTGATTATACCATATTACTACTAAATTAGCTAACATCAACTGTAAGTTTGCATCAGAACTATTTTCATATGCTTTTTGTGGCAGATATCGAGAGTTCCTAGCAATTTCATTCTTCCCCGCTATTTCCCTTTAATTATTCCCGCTGTTTCCACACCTAACTTAACTCCAAACACTTTTCCCTCCCCGAATATCGGTATCTTTAGCTATTTGCCCCACCGAGACATCCTGCTTCTCAATCTCCTCCTCCTCCTACATTAGCTTAATTTTCCATGTACGCAATTAACCAGCATAGCTTGAAACGTTATGAGATTCAGTCTTAAATAAAGTAGCGCAAAAATCTATCCTTGATGAAATGAACAAGTGCAGTGTCACGTCTACAAAATTTAAGATGCACACTTGAAGTAGCATAATACCAAGCATTTAATAATTCGTACGTGATATGTCCAATTCATTTAACAATTCGTACGTGATACGTGCGATTCAAATTAGTAAAGTATTTGCCCTCAAAAATTATCTACGGTGACTTTATTTTTTCTGAATAATTTAAGAAATTGAATTCATTTATAGAAATAGTAGTATTCAAATGATCCATTTTACTCTTGCTGATTAAACACGTCAAATATTATAAGTATAGCTGATTATCACTGAAAAATAAGATAGTTGGTTGAATTCATCCAAATAAATGCTAAAACACTCAATGAGTTCATGGCTGTAATGATCCTTTGTGCATTTCCAAGAATTTTCTTTACTTCCCCAGTAATCAAAGTTTAAAGTTTAAGGTTTAAAGTTTAAAGTTTAAAGTCAAGTTTAAAGTTGAAAAAAGTTTCGAGTCTATCCGTAGTTATGTAGCAACAACTTATAGAAGAAATAATGAATGATATCATGAGCATCTAAGTGCTCAGTTTGAAACTTTCAGAAGCACAGTTTATGAATTTGCAACAATTTGTTAATGGAAACAAAAATGCGCGATACATAGCTATCAGAACACAGATAGTTACATTTGAAAGAACACAAATTAATTTTCTTTTTATACAAGTTAAATAAAAAATATATATTGTTTTTTTCTGACCCAATATGCCAAAATATTACCGGATATCTGAAGTAATATATCGCTACCAAATATCTGAAACAGTAGAAAATCATCAAAATATTGAAATATTATGATAAATAATCGATCAAAAAAGTTAATCTGAAAGAATTCAAAGGAAAAGGAGAAAAATAAAAGCTTTAAACAGAGTCAATAATTGTATCTAATATGATGTTTATAAAGGCGAAGCTACATGTCTCATTATATTAGAAATAAATTCAAAATTTACACGAAAATATCGCCTGCTTTCAAATTGAAACGAAAACCTTTGAAAAATGAAACCATTTCTATTCGTTACATTAGTATGATTGATCATATTTGAAATTTTTCGTATGCAGTTCACTTTCTTCAATTCTCGTTTCATTAAGTTTTGTTTGTGGACGATCGTCCTTATTCATAACATCGAATGCTTCCCTTAAAAGTAATGAATATAAGTCCCGAAGTCTCATCTTCCTGCAGTGACGAAGTTTGAGATTCTTGATTTCCAATAATTCCAAGTATTCAACATTAGAAAAAAAAATGGCTTACCTATCGACGACAATGCTGTGTAATGAGTAAACGAAGAATCCAATTATGTAAACAATCAGAACAGCACTTAAATAAGGTAAATATGGAAGTAATGGTCCATTGAGCCAACTGAAAAGAACTTTAAAATATAAGATGAAGGAAATGCTCATTTATTTTTAGAAATTCTTTAAAGCAGCATCAAAATTGCCATGACTACAGGTTTAGTTACTGCTGTGATAGTAAGCTAAATATGCTTTACAAGAAAATCCTGAAAAAGGTTTAGGAAGTCGAATCCAAAGCTATTTTCGTACATTCGTCCGTCGAACAGATTTCTTTATAGTCTAAATCACCTGTATTTTATAGGTAAAGTTCGACAAATTACAATACCTATCCATTATAAGTTTAATGCTAGGTCTCGGTGGCATTTCTTTACGTCGTTCATACCGCTTTTGTTCAGCCTGATAAAATTTTTCCCAGAATCGATCGTCTCGTTCTTTTTGAGCTTTTTCGTATTCTTCTGCGCGACGTTGCAACACTTCGAAAACCTAAAAAAAAAAGTGCCGAAGAGAACTGAATTAAAAATCCAAATAAATGAAACGAAAATTTCTGCTTGGAGAATAAAGAAGGAAAATAACTGTCCAGTTTCTAGTTCTCAAAAATTTTCTTTTAACCCTCCAAAAAATTTCGTAATTATTTTTTTGTTTTTCTCTTTCTTTCTTTTAAAATTTCCATAAAAACTTTCTTAGGAAAAGATGGTGCCGCCGCTAATATCCATTAGACTNATAGTACCTAAATTTTTTATATTAAGCTGTTATGAAATTTCAACCTTTTTCAAATGCGCATCATCATATTTCCAGCTACTATGATATTGGTAGCTACCAGTATAACGATTACTTTTCCAGGTACCATATCCATTTTGCTTACTATAAGCTTGCCGATCATAATCAGAACTTGTCTGTGTTCGATATGCATCATATTCATTGCGACTAGATACATCTTTCAGCACATCATATGCCTCTTTAATCGCGATAAATCGCTTCGTAAGAACGCCCTCAGCAGCACTTCCAGTGATATCCGGATGATACTAAAAGTACAGGAAAGTTAAACTTCCAAAATCCTGTAGAGCTCATTATTCTACGGTAATAAAATTACCGAATATAAGGAAAGCAATGTGTTAAAACTTCTAGTTTCATAATAAACAAAAGATATTGTATAGATAGTATAAAGAAGATCATGTCAATATTTGATACTTTAATAGTCCGAAAATAATGAATATTATTTATACATTGATTTAAAACATTACATCTAAATCATAGTAATTATTAATTCAATCATCAATAATTTCATTATTATGAAAATTATCCTAATTCACTTAAAGATATAGGCTATTTCTTCAAATCATCAATTCTTTTCTAACTTTCTTGGACAACATATAGAAAGCATTCTTGATCTCCTGTTGTGTCGCATCACGGCTAACTCCCAAAATATCATAGTAATTTTTCTGATAATCAATTGCTTGTCGTATGGATCGTTGGAATGAATAAAAGATTCGTTTCACAAGAATCAAACGATATCCACCAAACATTGTAAAAATAATTTAAATCATTCCATTTTTCAACAATCCATTCCATCAATCTGCCACTCATTAATTCATTTGTTTGCGGTATATGTGAGATAGAATCTAGAAGGACAAGAATGGAATATTAATCATATGAAAATGCTGAAACACATAAAAATCATAATAACGAATCTCTCGAATGATCACAGTTCTCTTCCTAGATTTACTACTCATAAGTTAATTCGTTTCTTTCAGCATAACAGTCACGGTGATTCTTCCATTTGAAATAATAAAATATGAAGTTTTGATTGTTCGTTATCAATGGACTTTTCTCACACTTCGAAATCAAACCATTTTAAAGGCACTGCTTTGTGAAAAATAAAAGCATAAAACTTGAGGAAAAACCAAATTTGAAATGAAAACTAGGAATTTAATAATTCGAATTAAAAAACAAACACGAAAAATTAAATTAAAATCTACATGGAATATTTAATTATCTTTCAGTACAAATGAAATTAAAAGGAACTGTAGAGAGATCATATGAGTACATTTTTCAAGCATTGAATAATTAATAAATGAAACGTTTTTAAAATTTTATCATAGCAAAGTTAAAATTGTTATAAACTGTGGTAAAAAAGGACAAAAATATATGTTTGTTATAATTTGATAACATAAATACAATTTGTAATTGACTGAAAATCATTGAGCAACGTCAGATGCACAAGATTAATTCTATTCAAAAGATAGATAAACAAATCACCTGGAAATACTTTAGCTACCAGTTCAGTATTAAAAGACAATAAAATATCAAAATATTATTGAATAAAAACATCAAATACTGTTGAATAAAAATATCTAATACTGTTGAATAAAATGACAAATAGCTTAAAACAGTTAATTACTTTAAAATTGATTACAAGTACGACAAAATACCTTAACAATAAATTTAAAAAGTGATAGAATTGCTCGATAGTGAAGAAAAAAGAAAATAGCAGATAAAAAAACCATAATTGCTGAACATTCATCCCTGTTCGATTTGATATTTTTTTCACTGCCATTTGATTCTTGACTGCTTCATCATGAACCAACTGCATTTATCATGAAAACGTTCTCATTATGCAAAAAAAGAAACTTATTATTCGAAACTGCTTTATACACAGACTATTGGAATCTCTCAGCTAAAATAATGTTGAAATTATAAACTGAGGCCATAAAATCGAACTAAAAATTCCAAGATTTAACATTATCCAATATCAACAGAGTGAAATTTTTGCTAATTCCATCGGACTTATTATCAGCTAAATGCAAACTTAATTTAATCGCTGAATCGAAATATTTCATCTCGTATTTAAATAAAAGTGATAATCAAATTCAAATTTGGCTAGTTATTGGTAAAATCAGAATCTTCTACATGAATTTGATCAAAGACATATCAGAAAACGCAAAGCGGCAAATAGCTTTATAATTTTAAGCAGCTGATCGCAATATTCATGATTTTTTAGTACCCTTACTTTAAAAATACATGAATATCCGGGGACCAGAAGAAGAGTCTTTATAAAGAATAAAACCCGCAAATCCAGCATAATGGAACTGAAAATGCTATATTCATTTTCGAAACTGATCTGATTATTTCTGGGCAGATCAGATACAATGTAGGAAATATAAGCAAATTATGCGTATATTCTGTACCACTAAAAATGATCAGAATCAGAAAACAATGGCTACTGGATCATTTTGTTAATTTCCGTTCCTATGATCTCGCAAGCTCATTGCAGTATATCGCTTTTTTCTTTGTCCTTCAGTATTATTTCCGGATATCACTTCAAATCTTCAATTCTTATTCCTTGCGCCTTATTTTTTTCCTTCATATGAACAATCCATTGTCTTCGCCGAAGCCTGAAAAATTGGAAATTTCCGTAAAATTTGAGATGTACCAACTGGATTTCAATAAAATAATGCATTCTAAGTGAGAAATTTGCAAAGCAAAGACAAGCTTTTTTCGTGGATATTTTAAATTTCGTAAAAACATCAAAATCATTATTATAAGAACGCAAAACAATTGTATTGTTTCGATGCTCTGGAATAACATCCTCTTTGAAAATTCCGAAACGACTTACCGCTCAGTCTGAATGCGCATAATCATGGAAAACACAAAAGATATCGCGAAAAAAGCTAGCATAATTGTCGTCCAATAATCTACATTATCTCTAAAATTTTTTGCTATCGTTTTCAAATTAAAAAAAAAAAAAAAAATCTCAGCCTGTTACTCCTTCACGGGCATTTCACTATTTATAATAACAGAGTAAAAATTTCCCAAATCACTCTCAAATTTACTAGTAATATTTATCTCGAATATTGGAATAATTCATAATTGTTTAAATATGTGGACATACCAATAATGATAATAATTAAGAATTACTCACTGAAAACGATCTTATTCCAACTTTATAGCATTTCTCTCCAAATTGTAATGAACCATACATTCTTGGAAACTTTTTAAAACTTGAAAAAATTCTGAAACCACGTTCAAACTTTAAGAACTGATTACTTTCGAATCGAACATGTTTCCATTCGATTCTTATATCGATTTCGATACCACTCGTACCACTTCTCGTTATCATACTGCGCTGTTCTCTCATAAAACTGAAAAAATTAATAAAATGCAATCATGAACCTATCTGTGGTCTTTTGCATCAGCTTTTTAGAAGTTTTTTAGAAGTTTTTTTTTAGAACTTTTTAAAAGTTTTTAGAAGCTTTGATTTAATTCCAACATCATCATTCCTTATAAAGACTGAATGTTGCCAAGATTTATAGTATAGATGATAAGTCAAGATCTACAGTACAAATATATTCGCAACAAATTTTTTCACAACGAAAATGCTTTCATGCAATAAGCAGGAAAACTTTTGAGGAAGCGATTATCAGGACTTTTACGTTTCATGATATTTCATTGGCCCTCAGAAGCAATCAATAACGAATTTCAATTTCATAAAATTTTCTTTCTTTTAATATAGTTTCATTTTACTTCTTTTTTTTTCAATTTCTCCATACAAAATTAACATCTTCTACTAAGATGTTACAAATTTCAGAATCTCACATCATTAGATGCTAATTTCTCATAAATAGCATATGAAAATTAGAAATGCAAATTACAGACGATAAAAACTTACATTTGATGAATCATACTTTTTGAAATTTTGACGATTGCTTTCATTATATTTGCTGTTTGTTCGACTGAGATTGGATGTATTGGCAAGTCTTACATCATAATCGTGTCGTTTTTTCTTATTTTTCAACACTTCATATGCATCTTTAATTTCCAGATAAATTTTGTCTTGTATATCAGCACGTCCTGATTTTCTCAGAGCATCCGGATGATACTGAAAAAATAGAAGCTAGTAAATAACAAATCTGAACAATTTAACTTATTAAGCTACTTTTTTTTTTCGTATTAATACGAAATACTTTATTGTAATGAAAAAAGAACGGAAAAATAACTGCAACTTTCTGGAATATCCGGAATATACGGATAACAATTATTGTTCTATTACCATCAAAAGATCTCAATCACTAGGATTCGAAATCCAATGTCTAAGAATCGAAACAACAATCAATCTTGATTTAAAGAAAGTTACACTTGTTCAGATTCTATTCACATTACAGATTGCGATAGCTCTCTCATAAACAAAAATAAAAAAAGCAAATATCA
>JARVGP010001641.1:0-13177 GCA_029876185.1 Mansonella ozzardi | reverse complement strand
TCAGTGCAATGAATCTTCTGATAATGGATCTGTTAATCAATTCTAAATTATTCCATTCAATTTCTCTGCTGATTAAATATTAATTACTTCTCTTAAAATCATTTAGTAGAAAAAACTAACAGACTTACTCTGGGTATATAGCATTTGTTGCGGTAGAATTTGTTGTTAGTGTCAAACTACTATCACCTCCACCGGTGGCAGCATTGTTACTACTGCTGTTGTTAATGCCACTATTACTAGTACTGCTAGTGGCATTGATACTAGTATTATTATAACTATTATTATTAATATTATTACTGCCACCATTACTGGCTACTGTTAATCGATCCAACCGTTCCCATTTTCCAAGATGTGTCGCACAACGATGTATCAAATCGCAGTATTGTAATGGTAGTAAATATGTCGCATAAAGTGAAAACGATGTTAAAAATACGACACAAAATAGTTCCATAACCCAAACAATATCAATGTATAACTGTTGTGGTAAACCGGATGGTGATCGTTGCTAAAATTGTTTCAGCTTAAAATCTTATTAAAATGTAATTTTCATTTGCAATTATTGGAAAATACTAGATCAAAGAGTTGCAATGTTTTATCAAAGTCAGCATGCATCTCTAATTTTAAACCAAAAAATGAAAACTTACAGGTGTAAAGACACATGGAACAAAAATTGAAAGATATGCCGTTGTTAAACCGGAAAAGAAGCAATGTTTGATTCGTAGACCGAAATCTTTCATTAAAACAGATACTTCTTCACGTATTTGTACTGAATAAATTAGCTAGTTATTTTTTTTTAAATTAAAGAAAATTCAAATTACAACAATTTATATGAGAGAAAAAAAAAAACCATTACATACATGGATTAGTGCTACACATATGCACAACACTATCAACGTCGATAAGAATTGGTGGACGCATAACATCACGACACAATGCAGTTACTTTTGATATTTCCGACAATGGCCTTCCACGAAGAAAAAACCAGAACTTTGTAGCACCACAGCGTATTTTATATGATATGGTATCATGGAATAAGTACAAGAAGAAAAAAATCCTAAAAACTGATTTTTTTTTGAACAATTAAATTGCAAGTTATAAACAGAATTAAAGCAAAATTAACTAATACCAAGGATGACGGAAAAAAACGAAAAATCATTTCCAAGAACCAAAATTTTACTGTTACTCAAAATTTTTGCCTATGCTGTTTATTTAGTTTTAGCTTTAATTCTTGTTGTCCTTCCTTATCTTCTATGGCTAATTTTTTTCATCCTACTTTTTAAAAAAACATAATTCAAATTTGAAATAACAAACTTACGGATGCCCAAAGTAGAGCAATGATTTAAAAGGAAAATCAAAATAAACACGTGAAAAACTGAATAAAAATGATGTGGCAACCATCGCAAACATTGGTGTTTTAATAACTGCCCACTCAATGATATCCCATAATAAGCGATGACTCTTTGATCGATCTTGTCTGGCATTTGCTGCTAATTCGGTTATCTGCAACAATATCTTTATTAAATTTAGTTTAAAAAACATTTAAATTCCAGTTATTCTTGCTTCCGAAATAATCAAAACAAAAAAAAAAAGAAAACTAACAACCAAATTCATTTTTAATTACCGTTTTCCAAAAACATTTTGTCACCCGTATGCCAAGTAAAAGACCAACACACGATAGCAAATATGGATTAATTAAATGGAATTTCTGAAATCAATAAAATTTAAAACTAAGAGGAATAATTAACTTAGAGGTATCTTTAAATTATTTATATTCTATTTCATATATGTAAAAAGATAAATGGTTAATGAGATTAATCAAATTATTAAGAATAAACCAAATAAATAGTGAATTTATGAAAAAATTACCAATGAATAATGCCAATATGATTTTGGCAACCACCACATTGTCTTGTACAAATTGAGATATTGCAAGAAAAGTGCTAATACGGAATAAAGGAAGAGCGTACATTCAAAGAATAATTCACCTTGCCCTTGAGGCATTTCAGGCCAAATCGGATGAATCTGTGCTGTTACTTTACCATATACTTCACTCCTGAAATAAATTCTTAATCCAATTTTGTTTGCTTATGTTTAAAAGGAAATTGTTTGCTTCATTTAATATTATTATTAAATGAAGTAGAATATCAAAAAGCATGTAAAGCTTTACGCAAATGAATGGTAAAGACAGTCTATTCGTTTGACTGATTTTACTTATGAACTATAAAGCAAAATTTAATTGCGAAGTTCAGATAGTTTAAAAAATTTATATGGAAATATCATTTATTGTCTTAATGCCGTATTGTTCCACAAAATATCATTTCAATCACATATCAATCATCTATTTTTTAACGTAATATATGAAATGCCGTAAGATTATTTAAACATTACTTACACTCCGCGAAAGTTTTTGCTAAATTTTTCATACTCAATGAAAAGCTAAAATCATACTTATTAATTTCTACAAATTTAATTTGTTATTAATTTAATTTAATTTAATCTATAAATTTAATTTGTTAATAGTCACCAAACAAAGTCTTGTTTTCTTGCAATATTCTGTTCTGTAATAAAAGTTTTACTTAACTTCTTTCATCTAAAATCCTTTTCTTTTATATTTAATTTTCATAATTTATACCTTTTTCTTTCATCGATCCGTGCAACATTATTGGGCGTAGATGGCGCAACGGAAGCGCAAGGTCGATTAGCACAATGTCGATTACGTAATGTTGGACGACTAACCATTTTTAATTAGTACTTCAAATTTTCATCAAATATTTTCGAATATTTTTTCACTCGGAACTCTTTGAACAGAACTCTTTAACATTTGACAGTTGATTGTTCTAACGAAAACCGCATACTTAAAATAAAATAAAATATCAATATAATTAAAAAACAAAATTATAAAACCAATGATAACGAAATGAGAAAGAATCATGACTGAAACGAAATCCAGAAAGAATATGGAAAAAATCATAATTGAAATGAAATCCGGAAATAGTGATCTGGAAATTAATTACTGGTAATCCTATGAATTCCATAAATGTTAGCTGTAAGTATTTCCTTGACAATTAACATAACAGGCCAATTCGTAAAATATTTCAATTTAATCGATAATTTTATAAAATCTGCACATTAATAATGAAACTAAATTTCACGTAATTACACAATCAAACAGTCCTCGTAAATACACACCAAAATGAACCAGCATTTTTTTCGAGTATTTAAATTTTCTTTTTTGCCTTCTTGATAATTTATATAAAAACTTTAGGAAGTACAAGAATTTATGGATATATTTTATTCCATCGAAATGATCAGAAATTTCAACGATCATTAGTAATAAGTAAAAATTTGCTTTTTTTTTTTATTCATTATTTTACAATGAAATAATTTTTACAAATTGTTGCAACAATTATGATTTCAAGGAAAAATAATCACAGAACTGTTATTTTAATTTAATGAAAATTTCCAAAATTCTCGTCGTTTATTTTTTTAAAGTTCACTAAAAGAATATCTATGATAAATCACAATGAATTTATGCATATTTCACAACTGCGCACGAAATTGATATCAATCATATGCATATATAATTACAAAAAATGAATTACACACTGAAAAAAATCAAACATGCAATCAAAGCATTGATCAAATAACATTTTCTTCAAAAAATTTCTATTTGAAGAAATTTTTAAATCTTAAAAATTGATAAGTATATGAATGATAGAAAAAATAACAAATGATAAAAGCATAGCAAATATAACAAACAATAATAACAGAGCAAAATTGAGCGCATTTATAAATTTCCTTCTTTGTTTTTCTGATCAAAGATATTTTTCAAAAGAATTAAAATTGAAAAATTTCTTCCTTTCAACAAAAGGAAAATTAATTTACAAAACTAAGTGATAGTTAACTTTAGAACTTCAAAAATATTTCTTGACTGAAGTGAAAGAACAAAAAAACAATACTGATTTTCGACATCACTCATGTGTTAGAAATAATTTGAGATTTTTGAAATATCATACTGTAATCATAAAAATGACAAAAATTATAGCTAGTAGAAAAATCATTAAAATCATAGTTTATTTAGAGAATAATGTGAACAATTGATATCCTATATTGCATTTTAGGAATGATATAACTAACCTACACGATATCTATCATTAATATATCTTTCCTTCTATGATGATATAATCAACAATGGGATGATATCGTATATGTGACACTAAAATATTTCATCAACAGATTATATATATATATTTACCAAATACAAGCCATGCAACTTACTAAGTAAATGAATGTTATTAATATATACAACTTAAGTAGAAAATACCGCCGAAATGTAAAAAAAAGAAAAAAAAGAAGCAACTAAAAGAATTTCAGAGTGAAATTTCAAGAAAAAAGGAATGAAGTTAACTAAAAGTTACTTTTTGAAACTTTTATGATAAAATTAATTGTTCGTAATCACTTTCCATTCTAATTACTTCAAATCATTCATATTCCAGCTCACTTTTGGCACTTGAAACTACCTAAAAGAACCGCTAACAAAATCACTTTTTATTCCCAGTTATTTTAGCAATCATTCAAGCATTCTTCAACTGTTATTTTGTTGACTGAATTACCATTAAAAAATTTCAAGCATCTCTAATTTAATAACTTCCTTAAATAAATTGCTTAGCATTAATTAATATCAAATTGAAATTTTCAATATTTTATAAGTCATTCTATTATTTTGGTTTCTTCTTCCTCGCATCATGGGAAAAACCAAATAACATTCAACTATTAATAATAAAAAGAAAGCTTTCGCCACACTGCGGAAGAATAAGTTTCAAAGTCAGAAGCAGTGAAGAGAAAGAAAAACTAATTTTAGTATAACCTAATACGATAAAGACTGAAAATAATCCAGGAGGCAATATTCTTATCTTACAACATTTTAGGTAGTACACTTGCAAATGAGCAATGCAAAATCATATAAATTATTCAATAAAAATGAAATACTTAATTTCATATTATTCCTGATATAATATTTTTATTCATATTCTAAATTTATTTATAAAATTCTTTCATAACAAAAGTTTTCGGAAATTTTTTTTATTGAAATATTCATTTTCTTTTTCAATTTTTTAACAAATTAAAAAAATGTAAAAAGATTTATCTTCTGTAGAATTTTCGATATTTGATTACATTAAAAATGAAATACATTTCTGTTTCATAATTCACTTAAAAGAAATGCATTGATAAAAGCAAAAAGCATAACTTAGAATCATTCTACATATTCTTTTACATATTGTAGGCAACATAAATTGGATCAAGCATATCTTTTAGAAAAGCATCCCGTAAATGCATTCGCTGCTTTTCTCCTCGACTATTTATAGGTACCACGCCAGGATCAACAATTACCACAACACCCACGATCAAATGATGCTCTTCCAGCACAGCAGATGTTATGGCTGGTACTAAATCTAATGCTTCTGCTTCGGCACTATCTGTTTCAGCAACCACAACCAAAAGATGTGTCCACGTAAACACGGCACTGAAAATTTATTGTTTAACATAACCTTGTTTAAAAATATAATTTGAAATTTCCCAATTTTAAACAACAGTCTCCTTGAAATTTTTCAAGGCATTTGAAATTTTTCCCTCGAAACATGTTGAAATATCGATAATCTGATGATAAAAGATACTTACTTCTCTTTTGTAACAACATTATAAAGATTAATATTACCAAAAAGTTTACGGTTATCTCCTCAACCAAGAACTGAACTCTTACGGTTAATAAAAAGTTAACTTATGTTGTTATTATTGTTGTATAAAAATATAAATTGTTGAGATCATCACTAAAACTTTCTCATCCTTCTTTTTTTCCTTTCAGCATCGATACAGTATGAGATGGAAAAAATGAACTCTGGAATACTCAGCCAAAATTTTAAAATCTACCGTAAGCCAATGCATTCCTCATATTAATAGCTTTGATACATATTCAAATACCAACATACAAATTATATTTCAAATCGCAAACAAGCATTTTAAGGAAAATTTGCTGAAGTTCTCAAATTATTAAAAATAACAAGATTAACCATTCAGAAATTTTCCGATGTGCTCGTATTACGGTTGCTTCAATATCCACCGGATGGTACCGCATTCCACGTAACATCAGCGCTTCATCCAATGCGCCAACAACAAATACTGCATCGTGTAACTCTGCAACCACATCACTTATATCCTTTGTCATGCAGTTACATCCAGCAGTTTACTTTTAGTACAGTTAAACTAATTTTAAAAAAAGAAGTTCAAGACAATAAGTATTCCAAAAAGATAATATTTAATGAGCCTTATCAAGTCCGGAAATGGCTAAAGTTAATATAAGGTTCCTTAATAAATTATTTTTTTGGAATTTTCTGACACTTAAAAATTTCCAATTAAAAAATACAAAATCAATAATTTAATTTCGCTTTGATGCCTCAGTATGATAACTTGTGTGTTTTATTTAGAACGTAAAGATGAATGGAATTCGAAACCTTAGACGAGCTATTTCAATCTTTAAAAAAATATACGAAAAAAATTAACCTCCATCAGCTGTTATAGATTGTGTCCGTCGAAGAAAACCTAAATAACCCGTACGTGCAAAATGTTTGAGAGTGTCACCGGTTGTTAGCCTAAAAACAATCTCTATCAAATGGAAACAATGATAAAATCATCTTCCACTATTCCTGCTAATACAAAAGTATGCCATATTTCTAGATATGGGAAGATGCTTTACTAGTTTAAAGAAAAACTGCTTTAAAAATGCCTTAGTTTAATGATTCAAATATGTTTTATTGATTGATGCACTTGCTGATAACTGTCAGAAATAAAGAAAAAGTAAATAAAAAGAATAAAATTAAATAAAATAGTAATATCAATTAAATAAAAAGGAATAAATAATGACGTAACAGCAAAGTCATAAAACATAATATAAATTTGAAACTGAACCAGCTCAAACAGTTTCTAAAGCCAAAATATTCATTTCATATAATCAGAAAATGTTACATTATACCATAATTTTAAAATAAGATAACTGATAGAAAGATAACAGAGATACAAAAAAATTGACTCCATAAATGATTCAGTGGTTGTATATCAGTCAATAATTAATAGTCAATAACTATTAATTCAAAAGGTCACCTTGCATTAAAGTGATCAGCATGTAACGATGTTTCTTCACCGTACAATGTGAAATAACCAACTGCATTATGTGAACATGCAACCCAAATTTCACCTAGATGCGAATCGGCACACTGACCCCTTGTTTCCGGATTTGCAATTACCACTTCCACACCAGGTAATAACTAAAATTAATCATTTAATTTCCCTAATCAGCTACTTCTTATAGCCTGAAAAATAATAAATAAACAAAATAATGATTAAAAGCTGGAATAATGATCAATGAACGGGAGANGATAAGTGACCGAAATAATGATCAACAGTAATCAATGCGAAATTCAATATTTCAAAAAATGAATTTTCAAAAAAAATATTTCAAAAAAAAAAAAATGGAAAGGAAAAATTACTTTTCCACTTTCCATTAATACTATACTGTGTGGTGCACCCTTTTCAACAAGCGTTACACGATCGTTACGTAATGCTCGCGCATCAACATATACTGTTGCAGCATCTGGACTGGCTGCTCCTTGCATACAGATTGCTGTGTTAACCTATAGATTGAAAAATGATTTGTCGAAAACAAAATATTGAAGCCAAAGAAAACAAAACAATCCAGCTAAACAAAAAGCCTCAATATTTAACAGCAAAATGAACCACTGAAACAATACTTAAATTAAACAAATCAATGGAGAATTCCTAAAGAAAAAAAAGAACGATTTATAATTTCGATATGGGCTTAGCTTGAAAAATTCAATACTCAAATAGAGTAACAAAAGACAAATATATTTAAAAAACCTCAGTAAGTATACTTTTGAAACATAATCCAACCTACTTTTTAATCAAAACATCGCTTTAAAAAAGTTTAAAATTAAATGAAAAAATATACAATACCCGACAACCGAATGATGTAGATACTGCACGTGAATTAAGACCTAGAGGTGCAAAGAGCTTAGAAAACGCTGCACATAAAGCAACTCTCGGCCGTTCCTCCGCAACCACAACACATGTACGTAGGCTGTTACAAAAAAATTTTTCATTTAAACAGATTAAAAGCTTGAAACTTCACATGCTTTTCAGTAATAGGCTATTTATGAAAAATTTACTTCTCAAAAATCTGTCAATAATGTGTAATCTTTGTTATGATTTCTCACGATAGAGTAAGACATTGATAGCAATAGAATAAGCAGTTTTATAAATTTAAAAGATTATAGATTAACGTTCAACTAACACAAGCTGTATTTATAGAATATAAACTTAACTCAAAATACTTAGGTTAGCTTATGTTTCAAAACCCAAAAAGTAACCGTAAATAAAAGACTTACACTTACCATGAAAGTGAAACACCTTTCTCCTTCAGAAGCGAAATTTGAGGTGCTAATTCTCGAACACACATTTCCATTACACCGTAAGAACAAAACGTATCACGAACTGAAATAACAAATCATTACTGAAATGCGTATGTGATGAGTGTCCTGAAAGGAATGTATAATATCAATGATCACTTTTTTTATCACTCACTATCAGATTCACTTCCACATCTAAATTTTTCTTCACTATCAGTTCTAAATTTTTCCCACAAAATAACCAAACCTAATGATGCAAATAAATTTTTTTAAAAGTCTACTTTATATGAGGCAAAAATAAAAGAAATATGAATTAAGAATGAAAAACCTTTTCGTTGTGAAACTGATGTCAACCATAAGGCAGCATTTTGTTCAACTTCTGCTGGTGGAATTAACAATGAATGATGACCGGAATAGACGCTGAAATCAAGCTTAAACAACTGTGTCTTTTTTAACGTACACTATGATGTCATTAGACGACATTACAGAAAAAAAAAAGTATTTTTCATGACAAAAATTAGCAATTAAATCAGTATATGAAAATAACTGACCAATATATTACCACACAAGTTTGCAATCGCAAAACGTTTACAGTGAACTTCAATATGCAGGCAAAGGAAGAAAAGCACAATTAAATTCAAAGACATTATGTAAGAGGATTTTTACGGACAAAATGAGAAAAACTAATAAAAATAACCAAAGCAAATGGGCTTACCCAGAAAGACACCAAAGTGTTAGTCCAAGACCACAGTATGGATCAAGGCACAAAGTGATATGACGTGACGGATACAATTCACAGGCTACTTTTAAATTCCTACATAATGATGTAGCACTAGCGACACTGATAATAATTCCAGCTAGTTGTCCTGTAGTGCTTACCGAAAAATCCTGAAATTTCTGAATAAAATATTCATCATCATTCATTTCTCGCTAACAGAAGCAATATTGCAACACGAATTTAATCCGTTCACAAAATCTGCAACCGATCATGAAATCCATGAATTACTCCAAAAGTAATGCTTTCCTACCAGATAACAAACATCGGTTGATTTCCTCTCAAAGGATTCAGATTCCAACTTTTTCTTGCTAAGTGATGGAAGATCATCCACATCCAAAATCGTAGGCCAAGCCTAAAATGTTCTTTACATCGTTTTTCGAATTTCTTGGACATATAATTTCATCTAAAAGTGCAGAATAACGTCTCCATATGAAAAGGCAAACAGGCAAACAGAGATTAAAAAGAAACTTGCCTTTGCATCAACCCTCAGGGAAGCTTCTTTGCATTTAAGTAGTTTAATTAAAGATGAAGTTGAGATCACTGCAACTGCTTTTGAAACATCCACAATCATCCGTACCGTTGGCAAAGTTATTTGCAAGTTATGCGGATGAGGTGGTCGTATACAAATAGGTACCAATCCTTTAATATAATTCTTTTAGTTTAGTAAGAAATAATACCGATTAAACCACTCCATTTGTGCACTTGAAATCATGTAAATAAATGAAAAATTTTCAGCAGTTTTGCTATCATTAACGGAGTCATCCGATTTCATAGCAAAGTTTACATCCTAATAGTGAAACTGTTCAATACTAATTGACAGTACTGAACAATCTACTGAACAGTTTCCCTGTTCAGTCACAGTATATATTCCGCCAAACCATATGATTTTATTTTAATATCGATTCTTCTTCACTTTTTGTTAAAATTATAATTAACACCGTAGTTTGGTCAGATAAATGATGAGTTTCAACGTCCATGCTAAATATTTCACATACGATAATCACAATTACATCTCTTAATTTTTGATATAAATTATAAACATTAACGCACCTGCTGCTTGGCATCCGTAGAAGGCTGCAATCAAATCAATACCAGGTGGAAATATCAAAGCGACGTGTTCGCCTGGATTCAATCTTCCTTTATCAGTTAACATCGAACCGATTCGTTCTGCCCTTTTAAGTAATTGTGCACAGGTTATACTTTCCGTCTCTGTTCCACGTGAATTCAGCAAAGTGAATAATACGTGATCAGGAGATGTCTGTGAACGTTGCCGTAAGACATCCATCAAACTAGTTATCTGCAACAAACATGTAATTGTATTTTTATAGCCACATGCTGCTGGAAAAAATAGGAAATTTCTAACATTTAAAAATTACAATTTTTTCATTAAGTTATTCTGAACATTCCAAAAAGCAAAATGTAATATGTTATTACAGCTGTCTGTGAATAATGCAATGTGGAAATTGAAATAAGTTAGCGTTAAAAGAATTCAATTAATAAACCTTTTCGTCATCCGCTCCAATTTGTCTTCCTTTGGCAGCAGCAATGCGTACACCTTGAACAATATTACCAACAAACATAGCTGCTGGTCCAACATCCGACTGTTGTTCGCGGGGTTTCGGTAGATTTATTACACAGGTATGGGGACACATCAGAAGTGTTGTTGGATGCAAAATACCGTCTATGAATCGTTGTCGTGTTTCTGATACATGGATACCACCTAATGCAGTCTGAAATACCTCGAAATTTCACTTATAAAAGTCTAAAAAAAAGATTTTTTTTAAAGAAATTTTCTAAAAAAATCTGACATAGTCCTATTCTTAGTCGCGACGTTTCGTTATGGAATCTAAATTGTAGCGCTAGCAATTATTTAAGATAAATTTAAAAAGTTCATTTTCCTGTAAAAAAAATAGCTAATATCACTAAAGAGGGTGCAGTTTCTCTATATCGAAAATGAGGAACGGTTTTTATACATTTAATCATTAGTCATGTAAAAATATATTTAATTTTCGTGCTTTTAATTTACGGAAAATTTTCCAAAAATTTACTTTCGGCAATTGATTGGGTGGTACAAGAGCCAAACAATAAATTCCCACTTGATGAATGCTATCAATTGCTTGCAGTACGCGACTCATCCACTGAAATCAGAACATAAGTAAAAAAGAAATCAGCACTTTTACTAAAATAAATGGAATAAATAGTCTAATTCTTTGCCATTACTATAATCTTAATAACAGCTGAAAATTTTGAAAATCTCTACAATTTTTATCAGGAAACGTCATTAAAATCTGATGTGAAACCAAGAATGTCAACAGTTTGTGTTACTTTCGAAGTAACATCACCAGTCTTCCTTTTTTTCCTATCATTTCAGAAACATACAAGTTCAAATGTGGCGTACGTAAAGGATTTAACAGAAGGAAGTAAAAAGAAAGTATTACACTGAAGGAATCTTCTTCAGATACGCCAGGTTTCTGCTCAGCTACGATGCATATCCGCTCGTCGCGAAGAACATTCACAGAAAATACAGCGATCCTTCCTACAAGCAATTACTTTTGGTTAAATATTCTTCCCAAAATTTAAAAATGAGACCGTCAGTTAATGTTCACCTTTTGTTCTATATGCTGACATGTATAGATACATATACGTATAATTTTTTCATAACTATGCTACGCAGCGAAAATTTTTAACAGCATGAAAAAGCTACTTTTAAATTCATATCGGAAAATGACAAAGAATATAAATAACAAACCACGATAAACAAATTTCATTGGTTCAACAGCTAGTGCTGTAGCAATCAAATCATCAGCACTATGTTGTCGACCAGATACATACATTTGTGAATTACGATTACCTACCACAAAAATTAAACCATTCTGCAATTGAAAATTTCTAAATTTCAATAAAAACTTAACATCGCAAACGAACATAAATCAAGTTTATAAGTAATAGATTACCGGTCCAAGAAATCCTAACAATCCACTGCGAACGTAAGACATTGGTCCCAATGGCTTGTCATTGTTACCCAATGGTTCTACCTGTGAAGAGAATTTTTTGACTCAAAAAAACTTGATTTCGTAAGATTAATTTTAGACTTGGCAACAATAAGTAATAAAAAAATTCATCAAAAACGTTAGAAAACAAATAGAAATTGGTATATCATACTTCACATTTTCATTCAAAATGACTGTACAAAATGATAATCAGAGCTTGATGAATAATTCATTCATATCATAAGAGAGTTAAAAAAACGAAAGATACAAATTTGTGAACCTTAAAGGTGCTCGTTGATAATCCATCCAAACCCCAATAAGCAGAACCTGTACTGTTCGCATACAAACAAATTTCACCAATTTCATCAACCATACATAATCGTGGCGGTCCAGAAAGTTTAACAACAGCAACTACACCACCAGTAATAACTTGACCAGCATCCTTGAATTGAATTTATTGTATTTGATAATTCTTTTAGAATTAGGAGTTTAATGAAATTCAGATAAATTAACTTATTTTAACCTGTAAAGTTAAAGATGTTAATGAATTTTCCTGATCCACACGGACTACCGAATAGCTCAAAGCGGACATGGATAACACACCGCGACCAGAATTATGAACATTTTCATCTGTACAAGGCCTGCAAAGAAACAGAAAACATCATTTTTATATGGTACTATAAGCATGTATATGAAATCATTCACGTGAAACATACGTTATTGCATACACACAAAAGATAACCAAAAATAACTCGAATAACTACAAGAAAATACCAAAAGAGCAGCAACCTAATTAATAGTGTGGTAAGTTATTGTATTTGTGCTAATCTTTTTTTAAATAAGATCAAAAAATTCGAAGAAACTAAACCTTCGCAACGATATTGTACCAGTTTCAGAAGAACCTGCACACGGGCAAACTGCATCAAGTCTTA
>JARVGP010001640.1:0-13860 GCA_029876185.1 Mansonella ozzardi | reverse complement strand
GATATCCCCAATAAATCCCGGATGAAAACTTAAAATTCGTCACACTATTTATAACTGTGAAATGCGCATGTCATTTGCGGCATAAAATTAATTTAAAAAAAAACTAATTTTATGCCGCACATTTTTGTGTGCGACTTATTTTTGTTCATAATGCTTCTTGTTTAATATGTATTCATTGTATGTTTTTTCACTAAGTTCATTGAATTTTTTTAAAATGAGCTTTATGAATAACTTTGTAAAATTTTCGCGTATTTTATACTTGTCTTTGATGCTTGCTTTTTTAAATTAATACCTGTCGTAATACGTACATAGGAGGTATTAGATAAGTTTTCAAAGAACAATTTCTACTACTCAATTAACTGTTTCATTATTTGTCATCCTTAACAAGTAAATCCACTGAATGGACAAAAAGTAATTCTTTAAAACCCATTCACTTCTTCATCTTTTGTAGCATTGTGATTAATTAATTCCATTTATTTTAAACGATTGCCCAATTGATTAATTTGATCAATAGAGATGATATGAGACAAGAATTTTTTAAAAATGGCCTAGGAGAACTCCACTTTTACAAGGAAAATCAGATGAGGAATAAAAGAATATAATCCCAACATGGAATTGGAAAACTCATGCAGGATCTACACGTTTCATAGTGACCATTCATGTTCGTTTAAGTTTGGAAAGGTTCAAAAATATTTCGGTAACAGGTTGGGAGTAAGTTCCGACGTGTAGATGTCTAGCAGTGTTTTGAACGTAAGTGTGATGAACAGTTGTTTTAAACTGCTAAGGGGATAGTATTTTATCAGGGATACGTGTATTTGGCGTGCCTTTCGTAAGTGCGGATGTTATGACGTGACGAAATAAGTACTGCTGAATGTTACAAATTTGCAGATAACTAATGGATCCGGATGGACACCAGATGAACTTATCGATGCGCGCTTTTGGTGCCAAATATGTTCTCTCATGTTGTGCTTCATTCGTTGCTGAAAGTGGTAAATATTTTCTGGAATTCTCAAAAAATTACATTGTATAACTTCGTGCTTTTGAGGCATAATTTAGTTGACGTTAGGCTTTTTATAAATTTATTGAAACCATGGAACAGATAGACGTTAATGAAGCATTCAAAATCATTGATCGTATATTTGTTAATGGTGAATTATCCAGTTAAAGTTCATGTTGAGCGGTAAATTTCTTTATGCCTTGAAAATGATTTGCGGCTTTTCATAGTTACTTATCCTCTGGATGTCGTCAAAACTCGATTACAAATGATGCCGAATCGTATGGAAGTCACCAGAAATGATATTAAGCCGCCTACAATGTTGCGAATTACATGGCATATTTGTAAGATTGGTTCGCTCAGTTATAGATGCTGGTGTTGTGCTACATCTGATACATTAATGCAAATTAATATGGTTAAGCTCTAATCGCAAATTTTTATCAGTTTTACTTCTTATCCTTTGTAGTATTTGTTCTGTCGAAAAATCCAATAAAAGCTCTTTTATTTTTTGCATAATGAATTCATTGTTTTTTATTTTCAGTAAGAGATGAAAGCTTTCGCTCTCTGTTCAGTGGACTGGCACCAGCAATATATCGCCATATCAGTAGGTTTTTATATTATCAAGAAGTGCTAGTAATGAGTTAACTGCTTTGTGCAGATTAAGAAAATAAGCTTATTTATGAGCGATTATGAAGAGAGCATAACTGAATCTCTGTCTTCTTGCTTTAATAAATAAATATATACGTGGTTATAGTTTACACTGGATTTCGGATGAGTATTTACGAAACTATGCGATCCGCAATTTTTGATAAGAACAAAGAGGAAGTTTTCCCAGTATGGTATGTTTCTTAGCGTTGTCTTGCATTTGTTATGCGTCATTGATTTTACAAATATTAGTTTTAGTTTTATGATTTAACAAAAATTAAAATGGAGAAATGTTCAAGGTTTTCTTTCAGGAAGTCAGCAATTTGTGGGTTAGTATCGGGTGCTATGGGACAGTTTCTGGCATCACCAACCGATTTAGTCAAAGTACAAATGCAAGCTAAGAGACAGAAAAGGTCGGGTAGTGTTCAACCTCGGTTAGTAGTTTTATTAGGTTAGTAGTTATTTCGTAAAAAATGTACGAAGTTTGTGAGTTTCATCAAACATTTAATATTGTTTCTGTTAATTTCGGCTACAGTCAGCTTCAGGTTCCAGAATTCATACCATGCATTTATTGCCCTTTACAAAGTGAACGGTTTCTTGGGTCTTTGGGCTGGTTGGCTTCCAAATACTCAACGAGCAGCTTTAATGAATATGGCTGGTGAGTGTATATATGCTATAATTTTGAAAGCCAAATTAATATGCTTTAGGTTGTATCTAGTAATTTTGGTCAACTTCTTGAATAGGACATGTTTAAAGCATGCAAGTGAATCTTTTGACCTCGAATACCAGTTTGGAATTTTCTTTGAAACATAAATCACAGATCTTACAACATACGATTTTACGAAGCACTGGTTGATAGCGGAAGGTTACCTGGATAATTATTGCACACATTTCATGGCCAGTCTTGTTTCGGGCATAGTTGCCTCAGTTGTATCTACTCCAGCGGATGTTGTGAAGACACGAATAATGGTTCAGTTGCACAGTAGTGATAAAAAATCGTAAGTTTTGGCATTTCAATTATCAGATAAATTCTTGCTTTTTTTCTCCTGTTTTTCCAGTTCTGACAATATGATTGTTGCTGTAAGCAGTTAATTACAGGTCGCACCAATACAAAGGATCTTATGATTGTCTAAAACGAATTTATCGGGATGAGGGTTTTTTTGCTTTGTACAAAGGCTTTGTGCCCTCTTATATCCGATCGGTAAATTAATTTATAATCGAGATAGATAAAACTTATACCGAGATCTACTGAAAAGTAAAAAGTTAGGTCTGTTGGGTTTTCTTAAATCAAGTTTGTTAATAATTACATCAGTTTAGGCACCCTGGTCATTGGTCTTTTGGATAACATACGAACAAATGCGGCAAATATTTAACATTTCTGGATTTTGAAGGCATGTTATTTCTCTTATCACTCAGTCATGAAAGTCGAAATTCTAAATTCTACAGCAATTTCAAAAGAATTGATCATATATTTTTACGTAATTTTAGAATTTCAGAGCAACAGAAAACACGAGAGCGACCAAAAATAACGAATTCATTCTGCTTTTTTGATAAATGTTCAAAGTGATAAAATGAGTCTACCGGCTAAAAGTGCACTTATACATGTAGTCATAGATGAATCGCAGTAGGCGATAAATTAGGTGTTAAATAAAATTTCTGTTTGATTGGTTATATGCAGATTTATACAGTTAAACACATTTACGGTTAGTTCTTATTTAAAAAAAAAAAAAAAAATGATTACACAGTGCTTGCCGAAACAGCAGATCAATGGACAGCGATTTGGGAAGTTTTTTGGAGCAGTTTGAGGTTAATCATCACATCTATTGTCAATATGTTCTTAGCTTTATTCCACTTATTCTCTTTTTTCGCTGCATTTTGCCGAAGCTGTTTCGGTTAATAACTCTAATGCGGAATCTGGAATACCGAAGTTATTCTGTAACATTATTTGGTAATGATGTGCTTCCAACGGAAAGTTTTTAGAATCACATTACCTCGAATAGAGTAGTGTAAAGTTAACCAAGCACTGAAAGCATATAAGCTTATACTTATACTTTACATAATATAAGCTTATACTGTTCGATGAAGTGCTCAAAAATTGAAACATTTTACAAAATCGAGCTGGGTGTCGATAAAACTTCATCTGTAATATGATCTGAATATATCTCGACATCTTGAATATTCCTTTTATGGTAAAAGTTGAAATTTTTGGGTGATATGTACCGGATTATTTTTGGGTAGGTTGTTATATTTTGGACGTTTTTAAAAAAGTCAAATTTCTGTATATCTTCCATTTATTTTTCCAGCCAAATAATAGACGATTTCTATTGCTGCAACAGTTAAGGTTCCGTTCTTGTTAATTAGCTAAGGAAGGATTTTTTGAAATGTTTTAAAATATTTTCGCATTCTCTGAGCTGATAGACTAATTCGCCCGAAAAAAAAAAAAAAAAAAACGGGAAATTGATTGGCGTAGCGTTCCAATGATGATGGCCATTGGCTGCACATTAATCAGCTTAAAGTAGTGAAGTGCTTCGTTTTTATTTGTTTGTGCTGCTGTTGTGCTACTGCTATGGGTGTTAGTGCGGGATATGCAAATTTCCTTGCAAAAAAAAATATTTGCCGAATAAATTAAATGAATCGAAAACGAGCAGATGGACAGATGGATAGCTTTAATGCGTAATATTTGTAGACGGCGTATTAGGTTAATTTGTCAGTTTTTGAAAAAGAAAAAAGTTCACTGAAAGAAGCTGTCACTTTTTTTTGGAAATAATACCTATTTCTAACATATCAATTCCTTTGGTGTCTTCTTCCATATCTTTAATTCACTTTTCAGTACATTTGAATTGTTCACTTTTAGCATAACAATTCCAAGGTATCTTTCATATTTTTAATTCACTTTCCAGTGCATTTGATTTGTTCTATTAAGCGTATATGCTTTACAAACATATCCATGAATTATATATATATATATATATATGCTTTACAAACATATACCACGAGTGTTAAATACGTTTTGCATATGTACAATAATGATACTGTTAGCATATTTTTTCATTTCTAGTATTCTTCATAAATAGAATATTTAAACTTTGTGATACATTGACATAATATTACTTTCAGAATATTTATTGAAGTAATGGTTTGAATTGAACGAACCAAGCTATTGAAAATACATTTGGGAATAATGAAGGTTCTCATTGATTATTTATCTTGAATTACCAAAAATTAAATTTAGATTTAGTTTACATCATAGAATCATGAATCATTATTGTATATTGGATTTAATGTTTTATACTTTAGCTTTATACACGTATGTATTGTTTGTTTTACGTATTTATAATATAGTTTTACGGTTTATTTTATATGTTCCATAATTTTGTTTTTGCTTATATATTAATTATTACGTGTTTATACAGAAATTGGAATTGGATGGGTCGTCGGCGGCTAGTGCTTCAAAAGAAACGGGAACGGGAAGTAGCGATACTGCCTCCACTTCATACCAGCAATGTATGCCATTTAATGTAATTTTTGATGAACTGACATAAATTTGCATTTGATACATAACTATTTTTGAAATGTACATACATTTCTTATTTTCTAGATCCGGAAATGAGTGCTGAACAAGAGTTTTTCTTGTACGAGCTTGAAACAACTGATTCGGGTAGTGTTGGTTTGGTGCTAAGGTTAGCTACGAATTTATTGTTATTTTGTTGCCCGTTTAAAGTTAAATTAAAAAGAGAAGAATGACCTTTGCTTTCATCTTTCGAGTTATTGTAATTGTTTAGAGCAATCTATGATTGTGGTGACGTCCACAAATTTGCACGTGCTCTGGAGCATCGTATACATCATTATGATAAAAGTATCCAGAAAATTTGTTTTTACCATTATCAGGGATATGTTGATGCAATGAAACAGCTGCTACAGTTGAAGACGCGATGTTTGGAAATCAAGGTAAATTTTCTTTCCGTAAACTTTTTGTTAATTTGCTTTGAAGATTTGTCAGAAGTTTTCCTATCTAACTTCGTCTCAAATATTTATATAAAAACTACCGTACGTGTGCATGAGAGCACTATAGCTGACTGATTGTGGCTGGAAGATTTTTCAGGATGAAGTGAACGCAGTAGATCATAATATCCAGGAAAGCAGCAAAGAGTTACGGAAGCGTAGTGCAGAAATTGTGCGTTATAGAAAACTACAAAGGAATGCAAATACGGCTATCGATCATATTTCTCTGTGTTTACCCGTGCTTGAAAATTATGCTAAACTAAATGACCATATGCAACAGAAGAAGTAAAAATTGTTATTTCTTTGTCGTTTAGTTATTGCTTTGTTTTTTCAAATCTTTATTTTTTTTTCTTTTCTTGTATGACTATGCTATAAATTTATGTGTAAATTAATCATGAAGGAATTAAAATTTCTAATATGATAATTTGCAGATTTTATCAGGCGTTAAAAGTACTGGAAGAATTGGAACACACCTACATGGTACATGTTGATAACTATCGTTTTACACAAGCATTAAAGAAATCACTACTTCCAATTCGTGAGCAAATCAAAGAAAAATCGTTTTCGGAATTCACAGATTTTCTGGAAGATATTCGGAAGGTTTCCGGTTAGTGTTTTCTGATTTTATGTTCTGTTTTGCCATCAGTTTATGAAGTGGTCTGAGTTTCCTATAGGTTCGATATAGACGATCATTTTCAGGACGCATCGGGCAGCACGCATCGAAATGTACAGCTGAACAGCACTCTTTTGGGATGACTGAAGCTGAACGTGTGAAACGTTTACAGGAAGAGGGGAAAAAAAATGCTGTGAATGGTGATGTTGGTAAGTTGATTACGTTTCAAATCATGTGTACCACATTTCTAAGCATAGGATTTGTATAAAAAAACATGATCCGAAAAGTTCGAACTAACGTAGTAGTTTGAGAGCATGGTAATGGATACAGAGAAAATTTATCGAAATTTCAGTTATACTAAGAAAGCAAGATGTGATTGATAATGTGTCCGTAAATTTCAACATTGTTGTATTTCATCAGTCAAATCACTTTATTCCAGATGTGAATAACATCTTATTCCTTTCCTGAAAACTTTTCAGTACTTTCATCTGATGGTTCACTTGTCAAAAGAAATGATAAGGGACAACGAAAAACAATGCAAATGCCCCTCTCTGAAGAGGATGAATTATTAAGCGCTCAAGATCTCATTGATTTCACACCAATTCATCGGTGCTGTCAGATCTTTAATGTCATTGTAAGTGGAGCTTTTGCGTAGTATGAAATTCTCAAACTCACATGTTAGTTGTTTCTAAAGCTAAATTTCTGTAAATCATTTAATCATTTTCATTTATGTAGCTTTGGCATTTCAGGGTGAGAAAGAGACTTTCGAAGCTTACTACAGAAAACAGCGGAAAGAGCAAGCAATGGTTGTTATTCGACCGCCAGGCAAACTGGTAGGAAGTGTTTTTAAAAGAAAGTTTCTTAGTTTCCTGAGCAAGTTACACAACGGTTTTTATCCTACCTGAACACTGTGGAAACAATAGCTTTCGGTATTATATGCATCGTAGCGTCTTTTTGGATCAAACGGAGCTTTGATTTTCTAATAAAAATCTTTGTTGTAGCAAGAATCAATTCATTCGTACGTGAAATATTTGGATGAAATTATTGGCTTTTTCGTAGTCGAAGATCATGTCATGCAGACAGAATCTAGTCTAGTAACAGCTGCTTATAAGGATCAGCTTTGGGAGATGGCACTACAGCAAGTTACAACCACCATGAATGCCCATTTTGTAAGTCTCTATACTAATTGGCATTACATTATTCTTATTGTGTAAGCATGATGTGGTATTTCTCGATATAAATTCTGGTTAAATTATTTAAATTTACTAATGAGAAAAATAAGAGTTTTTTGCTACAGGGTGGTTGTTTGGATGTTGAGATGATGTTGAAGATGAAGAAAGTGATTTTATTGTTTGCTATGACAATGAAAAGTTATGGATTTGGAATTGGTTCTCTTTACACTCTGCTTCAAAATTTCAGGTATTTCGGGGTGTTTTTCTAAATCAAGTTTGGTAATTAGGTGTGCAATGGAGTGGTCTTGAATACTTGAGAAATAATATTTTGTCTAAGCGTTTCATTTCAATAAATGCAAAAAAAAAAATATGATCAACGATAAAAACAAAGATCACAGCTTCAAATATTTTTCATTTCTGCTTGTAATATTTCTTATAAAATCAACCACATTTACCCAGAAATAACTTCAACAGTACAACTAACTTTCTTAAAGTGTGGAAGTTGTTTTACTTATTTTTTTTCTTTTTTACTTTGTTAATGGAATGAATTTTGCTTCTGAAATCACTGCAGAGATCAATACAATGAAATTTTGATGCGAGAATACTGTGCTCAATTCGAACGAGATCTTGAAAGTGACAATTATACGCCAATAACAGCAAAAGATGAAGAAGCCTTCAGAACAGTAGTAACACATTTCCCCTTCTATCGAAGAGGGATGGATCAGGTATAAGTTGTTATCACTAATTTTTGTTGACATCAAATAAATTTTTCAATACTTACTAAACTTCCTTTATTAAAATTTTTTTTTTGCATTTTCCAGGAGCCTTATCCTCGGGTGTTTCCGTTTTCGAAGTTCGTACCAGCAGTATACGGTCAAGCGAAGAATTATCTCGTTGGATGTTTGAAATTTATGGAACATCTACAGCTGTCTCCTACTGAGGTCGGTTCAAATTGTTTTTTCTTCATATTTCTTTGATATCGATTATTATTATCTAATGGCCTTTGGGAGGTAAAATACTCTACCAGTCTAGCTTATTTTCTTGTCATTACATTTGTTTTAAAATTCCTAACATATTGTACTAAATTGCCAATATATGTTTAGCGTGGTTTATTCCACTGATATTTCCAAATAAGTGTTTGTCTTTATTTTATGCTGTTTTCTAGGTTGACGACACAGTACGCCGTTATGCAAATGTGCTTCTTGCGCGGTGGTCGGGTTCCTTGAAAAGTTTTGTAGCCAACAAAAAGCGGACGCTCATACAGGTTTGAAGATTTACGGATGGTAGTATTTTATTGTATAAGAAATAAATTGAAGATTTTTCAAATCATCTATTCAATTTGACATTGTTTTTTAGCTTGTTCAAATCACAATTAATATCGGTTATCTTGAGAAGTCGTGTGAATCGCTGGAACATTACATCAGTAAACTAACGAATGCGAATAATAGTTCTGGTAGCACTGCAGGACATTTAGTTACGTTAAAGGATCAGGTTTTTAGGTTTGTTTATTTTAATTTTCACGGGAGAAGAAATAGCAAAAAGTCCAAAGAGTAGGCATTCTCAAAAAATTGACTTTCAAGAGATGCGCGTTCGGAAGTGGAACAACAGATTGACGATGCACTTCGTGACAAAGTGGATGCTTTTCTTGATCTTGGTCAGTTTTATTTGCGACTTGCTTTTCCAACTTACAGTTAGAATTGCTGTTCAGTTTGGAGTTGAAATTTCTATTCTTTCAAATCACTAAAATGATCTTCTGTCAATCTAACAAAATTTTAGCGAACTACGATTGGGAATTGTCAGGTTCAAGCGGTCGAGCAAGCGATTACATCACAGATTTGATCAAGTTTTTAGAAACAACATTTGTTTCGTTCAGTAATTTGCCAAGTCTTCTGGCAAGACATGTATGTATGCAGGTGAACTTTTTTACGATTTATGGCATTAAAGGAAGCGGTGATGCTATGTTTTCCTTCACATACTAAAAATTGGGGGTGCTTTGTCTTTATTCAGTACTCATTTTCTATTTGCGGCTCTTAAATGGAATAATAAAACCAAAACTTCTGTTCATTTTTGGATAATCATCTTTATTGCAAGTGGTAATAGAATAATTACAGTTTAGTACCATTCTAAGAATATTTAAATGCCAATAGTGAAATTTTTATATGTAAATATTTTGTTTGAAGACAGTTAAATAGATTGTTTTTAGACTTGTAAATATTTGGCAAATCGATTGACAGATTTACTTCTGAATACAGATTTGAAAACTGTAAGCACTGGTGCACTCGATCAGTTCGATTTGGATGTGATACAATGCGAACTATTTGCTTCTCAGTGTCCTGTAGCAGGATTGGAAGTATGTATCAGCTTTTTTGACCTTTCTTATTTGGAAATAACTTCTAGTCTATTTCAGGATGGAACCCTTTCGATGACTTTTGCCAGTTTGAGACAACTTCTTGACCTAGTTATGAAGGCTGATTGGGCAACTTACTTGGCTGATTATGGGAAAGAAGAAAGCAAGTATTCAAGAGTTAAAGCTTCGCACGCGATTATCTTGTTGGAGAAGTATGTGTTAACTAATATTTCAGTTTTTTAAATTTTCGTACACTGTTATTTCTGCATAAGTTTCGAATCTGCTTTACGAGGGTAGGTTTTGCTACCTTTTCAGTTTTAATGTTTCAGTAAATCTGTTTTTTTCACATCTCAAATTTTAGACTGGTTGAATTCGAGCGCAAAACATCAAGTTTTTTCGCCAAAGGTCGTGAGAAGGATCGTAAAAAACTTTTGGACACAATTCTTCGCCAGTTGCGTGCTCTTGCCAATCAGTAACTTGATAGAAAATCATTTAATTATTTGTGGTTTAGGTTTAGGTTCCTATTGTGATAATTTTGACATTTGGCATATGACAATATACAATGCTGTTTCGTTAATTTAGCAAACATTTAAAGCTAACCGTAATTTGACATATCGTTTTATCTAGGAAAAAAAAACTTTGTTTTCTATTTGTTATTGAGTCAGGTTTTTTTTTTTTTCAACTTTAACTTATTATTTCATGAAAAGAACATCTTTCTCCTGTATTCTATTACCTTTGTAAACATACCGTAGTCTATGGCTTAGCCATTTCTGTCCATTCCATTTTGACATGTTTTTTGTTTGTTTCAATGCTATATTGTACGTAAAGCATAATAGGATTTTAATTTTTCCTCTTTTAGAGGTGCTTGCTTATTTAGATAATCAATAATTCGCGCCAATTCAGCTGTGATGACTGTCCTTAATTAAAAGTTTTTCTTTATCTAATACAGACGTGGTTTATGATCTCAACAGAAGAGATTCATTTTAAAAAAACCTACATTTGTGTTTTGCATATGCTGTGATGTTTTTCTGTTTTTTTGCTCAACAGTTGTTAACTTGATAATTTAAACGAATTATTCGCTATAAATTTAATAAGTAAATTCCTCTTCTAATGCAAGAAAAAAAAAGTTCATTCCATATTTTGATGAAGCAGTGAAATAATAAGTCAAATGTGAATAAACAGCGGTTTTTTTTCTAGCGGAATAAACAAAACAGTTGAGTAAATATTATCAAATAATTCATTCACAGTAGTGAAGTTTGCTTGCTGCCTGGTGTTGTTGACTGTAGTATCATTTTCTGTGTGCTTTGATGTATGGGTAAATATGTATTCCAATTATTTTTTTAAGCATTAGTTAGGTATGGTGAAATGATTTAAAAAAAAACTCGAAATATTTATTGTTCGCCAAAACAAGGAAAAAATGAATGAATTTACCCTTAGATTCCATTTCAAAATTTTCTGTACAAAATTTATGCTGGAGAAAGTTTTAATTCAGTTATCTATTATGGTGTTTTTGAAACTATTAGGGTTTTCAGTGTTCAATTTGTTGTTCATTCAAATAAAGAATGAGAAGAATACCATATTCAACAGCACTTAGGGCCAGGCAAATTGCTAAAAGCTGGAAATTTTTTAAATACTTCAAAATTTATCAACTATCTTCACTCTTACACATTCCGATAAAATGTCATTTAGCAATAGAAAACGAAAGAAGGATTAAATAGTTTTTCTTTTTTTTAAGCAATAGGAAAACAGAGAAAGGAAGAAAAGTTTAGTAATTGAAAAAATAATTTAGGATAAAATGATTTAATCTGAATTTTTAAATTTAAATTTCCTCCCAAAATTCTTTGGAGCATTTGATTGTTCCATTTTTGTATCCTTGTTCATTAGAATAAAATGCTATAGAATAGAATATTCTTGAAAAAGAATAAGTATAGTAGCATTGAGCAATCGCAATAACTTTTTAGTACATGATTTACTAGTAATGCATATTGTTGCAATTTTAATTAATCAATTAATCAAATTAATAAATTAATCAAAAGATCAAATTATTCATTTTTTATTTTAGGTAATGCTATTGTCGTATATGCTTGCTAATATCGTCATTTTTCAACCAATCTTTTCAAGTATGCTTCAATTCAATTAATGATTTTCTAACTACCATCCATAATTCAAATTATCTATACTATGATTTCATTTTAAAGGCACATTTTCTCAAGTTATAGAGATTCAACTAGATTAGTTTTCTGAAATGTGGTAAAAATAAGAATGATCGAAAAAAAAAGTCCCAAAGCTTCCTACAACACCTGGGATTCCCAAGCCGTTTCTGATCCAGCTACTAACGAGGCCTAACGTTACTTAACTTGACAGATCGGACGAGATGTCGTGCTTTCAGCGTGGTATGATTGTAGACAAGGTAGAACACTAATACAAACATTAAATTCCCATCATTGCATCGATCTGTTGTCCCAAAATATTGTTTAATTGTTATTTTAGTTCGGCTGATAAACTTCAGATATTTTAAGAGTTCGGTGTTTTCTAAAATTTTATTGCTTAAGAAGAAAATAGCAATATCTTACTTGTAGCTTTGTAAAATATTGTGCTATAATTAGCTATTATCAGTAAAATATAGTAAGTATCTAATTTCTTTTTATATAAGCATGTTTACACCGTATTTGATAATATTTCATTCACAGAGTTAATTATTATTGGAGTGTTATATAAAATGACTGATATACAAGTGCTTTGCATAATTGCTATGCAATATTTACCAATTAAATTAGTAACTTAAAATATTAATTGATAATTTGAAATATTAATTATCACTTTATTAGGATTAAATGATTTATTTGGATTAAAAATCGAAATTTTGCAGATGTATTTTCACAAGAATATATTTGTCCAAATAATGCAATGCATTTGGACCTTAAACCATGCAATCCAGATGATCGTAATCAATGTCCAAAAAATTTTGCTTGTCGACGTAGTCGCTTAGCTAGATCTGGTACAATAACCAATGAAATAATTTATTTGTGTTGTGAAGCTAATAATATGACGATTGAAAATTGTATGATTTTTTGAATTTGTTTTTTTTTCAAATTAAATGAATAAACAAATATCTAACAGTAAAAAAGTAATTTTGCAATGAAACATAAAATTTCTTTCAATAATATTTTCTTTTAAAAAACAAAAATTTTTTTAGAACAAAATATTGAATCAATTTTTTTCTTTTTTTGTTTTTTGTAGGGTTTGAAGAGCTTGAACTTTCACCTCAAATATTTCCACAATTTCCATCATCCAGTCTTGATTATGTTAGTGTTAATTTTTAATAAAATTTTTCCGTTTTTACTTTCCATCTACCTAATCTTCTAATCTTGATGCAATTGCAATGTTTCTGATTGTAAAATCATTTTTTGTGATTTGGCAATAATTTCATAAATTAAAGAATGAGTGGTAATTCATCTAATTGGCTCTAATTACTCATTTATTATTTAGAATAGTAGATACGATAATTATTAACAATTATATAACTATCACATATAATTTTAATAATGATTAACAGGTAAATATAACTAATAATGCAGAAAAACAGTTACCAGCTGTTCATTTGAGTGATGAATTACATATGCTCAATTACCCTAATTATATAACTGCTAATATACAAGCTTTACAATTCCAATCAATCATTCCACCTCCCGATGGATATCTTCATGTTATCTCGTTCATTGGTAATAATTTTCAATGGTTAATTTTTTTTTGATTTTTTTTTGCATTTCATATGCCATATTTATTTTATTATGTATTCCGATCTTACCAAATAAATGTTTCAGATGTCACTAGAAGGCCCACTGCATTGTTTATCGATTATGATTTACCATCAACAGGTGCCGTTTCAATAAATTTTCAAAATATTATTAATTCAAAACATCGCTTCTTTGGTCATATCGGTAATGGTACTATACCATGGCAAGATACCTGTAAGCTTTATTTTCTTTTGAAAAAAAACAGATGAGTTCTTGGATTCCTGGTGAATTGTTAGGACAAAAAAAAAAAAAAAAAAAAAAAAAAAAAAAAAAAAAAAAAAAAAAAAAAA
>JARVGP010001638.1:0-13754 GCA_029876185.1 Mansonella ozzardi | reverse complement strand
AAAAAAAAAAAAAAAACCAAAAAAAAAAAAAAAAAAAAAAAAAAAAAAAAAAAAAAAAACAAGATTTAAAATAATCACGATGCAAATTAAAAACAATTACTGATCAAAGAAATCTATGAGCATTATATATAATGAAGCGAGACAAACATTTCTATATAAAAGTCTGCATATTTAAAATCAGAAACTGATACTGTGCGATATTAACTCAAATCCTGCCCAATCAAACGGCATCACCCACCTGCCGTTCCAAAATACCAAATTCCAATAAAAATCTCATCGCATCGCGTTGGCCCATTTCATAGTAATTTTGAAGGATTTCAACATTTGGAGGGAACAAAGCTTGCGCACCTCGAATCATATTTTGTACATTTACCTGAACCAACCAATATTATAAAAAGAAATTTAATTATGAAATTTAATACTATTTAATTATGCAATTAAATCTGGAAAATCTATTAAAATGTAGGAGTAATGTTTGAGAACTCAACTAAAACTTATTGGTAGCCATTTACCCAAAGCGTGGAATAAAAAGAAAAAGACTTTCCTGTGGTTTACAATCTTTTTATTCTAAAAGATACGTATGCATATTCAAGCAGATCATATATCCCGAACAGTAAATTGAAATCGATGCTCTTGATAATCTTGAAAATGTTCCTAATTCTTGCAATCCTAACCTTGGCACCAAAATGAACTTCGACTTTTGCAAAAAAATGAACTCAATTGTAACAAAATAGTCAATAATAAGAAACCTTTAGTTCTTGTGTACCAATCCGCAAGCGCCATTCACGAAATGGTCTTACCGAATCGGAATCATTCGGTGCAATCATAGCACTTCCACTGAATGGAGAAATAGTAATTGTGGGCAAATCTTCAAATATCGGCAAATTATTCGTAAATCCGCCATCAATATATTGCTAAAATAACTAGAATAAGGAATAAAATCCTAATTAAAAAATTGAAATCTTTGGAAAAAAACTTGCGGCACAAAAACTGAATCTGATACTATTCAAATGAATCAAAGAAGCTCAAAAAAAAAAAAAAAAAATTAAAAAGAACTTACATCACCATCAATCACAGGAGGAGAAGAACCAGAATAAAACGGTATGTAGCAACTGGCCAACAATGAATTTATTAAACAATCCCTTGAAGTGAACCGTGAAATTAGCCTGTTAACATTCTTCTGCAAAGATCCTTGCTGAATTATTGAATATTTCATTAACATTTCATTTTCAGCAGGCCCACGGACAAATATCTCAAGTAAAAATACATTTCGAAAACAAAAAAAAAAATCACATTTGCGGTGGTATCAATGAACGAAGGTAAAACCAAAAATTAAAAAAATAAGCGGAAAGTTCTAAAATATTTCAGTATGTGTAAAACTATGTTGCGCACTGATTAATGTTTTCAGAGAGCAAATAATGAAAATATTCTTCTATATAGAAGAATATTTCACGCACATCTTCCCTGCTTATATTTTTCGGTACCCATTTTTTTTACACTGGAAATCTAAATAAATGAATAACCTTCTGATCAGTGATAGATATGTAAAGTTTGCCTTGTGCATTTGAAATATCTTCCGGAATATAGACATCTACAATTTTTTGCAAACTTTCATGAAGTGCGAAATTTGGTGATAATGCACCAAATCGTAATGAATGTATTTCAGTGGCCATTTTGATTACATCGTTAAAACCTTTCTGTAAAAAATGGAACGGTAAAAAATTAAATAGTAAACAGTGTTTTGTTTAATTGCATAAAAATATTCAATACTTGAAAACTGATTTAGATAGACACTACCAATTTTTATGATGAACCTATAGTAAGTGATGATATATTTCAAGTACCTGAGCATCATCAGGTTGGAATGCCCATAACGCAGCTGCTAACGAACCTGCTGATGCGCCCGCACAACGTTTTACTCGTTTCATCAAATTCTGAAACTTATATTTGAATAAATTTAAATATCTTTCTCTTCGTTTAAATTTTAGTACGAATGATTTAAATCTTTCTTATTCAAATAAATCATATTTAAATATCTTTTTTCTTCTTACTCGCCAAATCATCTAGCTTGGCAGATTATTGATTCCTGTAAAAATGACCTTCCCATTGCGGTTAAGTCCTTGAAGAACTCCAAAATGATAAACACCAAGAAACCCGCATCCACTAAAGGAAAGTGCAACATCGCCCTCACCTGAAATCATCACCTCAAATAATTGAAATAATTTGCGGAAAGTATAGGAAATAGAAATTTTGGTAGCTTTGAAAATACACTTCATACAGTGACAGAGAAGAGATGTCGAAAAAAAAAAAAGTCAAACCAAGAAGCCTACAGAATCTCATCGATTTCACTGCGTGTTTCTTCCAGCAACATGCACTCCTCAGACACTCTTCGAAATGATCAAAAACGTTTGGTTTCGATTCTGAATATCTGAAATCATTAAGATACCTGAAAAATTAAGCATCCAAAAGATGGATTCTAATAGTGAATTCATGATCTATCAATCATTGAAATAGAAAGCAAATAGATTATTACAAATAGGACTTCATACCATTTAATATTATCGTACTAAACCCTATCCTTGACATATAAATTCATGTGGAAAATGAAGCAGAACAGCTATTTATAAAATATTTTCGTTTGATGGAATATTGCAATTATTAGAATGTTTATGATCAGTTGAAGCAAATGTTGAACTTAAATCACAATCCTTTTCACTTTCACTGACCACATTGTTGAAATTTTGTTCCACACCCACTATCCTGTAAATCCTTTCCTTTTTTTTTTTGCTTGTTATATAAATAATTGATAGATTAATAAACAACGATTTTGAATAGATAAATGTTCGAGAGAGAAAGAAAAAAAAAAAACCTATTCCTGTTTTTCTCATCACTGATTTTCTCTTCTTTTATTTCCATCTTTTTTTTTTTTCTCTCTTTAATTTAACTACAACGAATGGTAATTATGATTTATTACTGATTAAATCGAAGGAAATGGAAAAATACAAATATTATTGATAATAAAATTCTTTGTAGAAAGATATGAACTTGTATAGTACCAAAAACTTTGTAAGATAGATAATTCCATTTTGTTTAATTAATGAATCATAAGCTTAAGCCTAAGTTGCACGTGTCCTTATATTAACAATAATAGCAATTAATAGTAATGACGCTAATGCAATACGCGATATCTTCACGAAATTGACGTTCCTTACGTACGCACTAATAATGAATTTCACATTCTCTAGTTGATTTTTTTTGTATTCGGTAAAAGGTGACGCAGACCATAAGAAATAGCAATGTAAACTTATCTATGGTCAAAATTATCCCACTTATTGTTAACAGAGCGCTGGCAGCGTTGGTAGTTACCAATTAACTTGTAGTTATACGTGACAAGTTTTGGATAAAAAGTAAGTATTCATCACGCTTCATCACGTACACGTATCCTAGCGTTAAAGCTTGCGGATAGAATTTTCAGGTTAATGAATATTTGTGAAGCATTCATTTATTGTACCTTTTTCATTAATTGTCTTCTGACAAAGAAAGCTCACCTTGGCTAATCTTTTGCAATTTAGGAATATCAACTAAAACATACCTAATTTATAAATACAGCAAATAAAAGTTACAAAAAATATAAGCAACTCTCTCTGTCTCTCTTTACGTTCCTTATTCTATTTCTTACGGATAAAAAAGAAGTTAACGTGAACGTGCGTGATAATCCAAATTTAGCATATTTTACAAAACAAAACTGTTACACGTAGTTTCACTTAGCTACTATCAGTTGATCAATCAATAATGCAAAATAATGCCAACCAATATGAATGAAGTATGATCCAACAACTGATCGATACGGGAAATTCATTGTAAAAATCAATAAAATTAAATTATAAAGATAATTTTTCATATATAAAAATAAAGTAATCATGAGTTACAGAAGGAAATTAGAAGTAAAAGAATTTGCAACACTTTCTCGTTGTTATATAAAAACAATTTAGACACGCACATTTCACAATACCGGAAATTATCAATCAAAAGTTAAACCTATTGATGATTCCCTGATATTGCTAAAATTCTATCCCTCTTACAAGAAGAATTAGGCAGGTCAAAAAATCCAATCTGTTTTATCCGTTTATTACTGAAAGCTAAAAAAGACTAAAGAAAAAACTAGCAATGGATGTAGCCGAAAAGAGTGCTTGTTTGTTTCAATTCACAACAAAAAACAGAGTAATTAGCGAATATTGAAATTTCCAGTTTTTAAAATGAATGAAATTTTGATTAGCTGAGAGACAGTTATGATAAGGGATGGCTTGATAGTTATGGTGAAGAATGGTCTGATAATTATGATAAGGGATGGCTTGATAGTTATCATAAGAATGGCTTGATAGTTATGATAAGGAATGGCTTGATAGTTATGATAAGGAATGGCTTGATAGTTATGGTGAAGAATGGTCTGATAATTATGATAAGGAATGGCTTNTCCAGTTTTTAAAATGAATGAAATTTTGATTAGCTGAGAGACAGTTATGATAAGGGATGGCTTGATAGTTATGGTGAAGAATGGTCTGATAATTATGATAAGGAATGGCTTGATAGTTATCATAAGAATGGCTCGATAGTTATGATAAGGAATGGCTTGATAGTTATGATAAGGGATGGCTTGATAGTTATGATAAGGGATGGCTTGATAGTTATGATAAGGAATGGCCTGACAATTATGATAAGTAATGGCTTAATTATAAAAGATAAGAAATTGTAACTAATTTAACGCTGAATTTTAGGGACAAAGAGATGCACTTTTAAATCAAGAAAAAATTCCGATTAATCAATATTTATTGCAATAAAGAATTTTCGTTTCAAAATTTTTTAAGGTAACAGTTGAAACTAGTTGATTTTTTTTTTTTTGTCTCATTAACAAATGCATTTTCAGATAATAATATAATTTTCTCATGATTTGATCAAATTTATGGTACCAATAAAATTGTTCAATATTGCCATTCCTAAATTAATCAATACGTTTTTGAAAAAAAAAATTTCAACTTTTTTTTAAATTAGAAAATTCCTGCACTGCATGAAAATTAAGCGAGCAGTTGAGATGGGCATATTGCTGTCTTCAATACTGAGATGAATCATAATTAATTATTAACAAATTATAACAAAGTGAATTTTATTTGAAATGACAAGTTAATCACAAAAGTGACAAATTGAAATACTGTTATTTCAACTAAATCATTTTCAAAAGTTGTAAAGATTTGTTCAAATAATTAAAATTTGTTGGGAAAAATCATCTGTAATATCTTTTGGGATGCTTTTGTATCTTAAAACAATTTTTTAAGCATTGCTTAATTCGATTATTTTTGATGAGAAGCAATATCATCGATAATGTATTTTCCCGCATTTATATGACATCGAATCAATAATATTAAAAAGTGTTGGAATGTTAAATTTCAAAATCGTTTAAGCAATAGCAGCGAAATATGAAAAATTTAGGTACAAAATATCGGAGGAAAAAATTTTAATTTAATTTGATAAATTGTGGGAAAAGAAGGCATGGATTTCTTTTTATATTTTTGAAAACATGTAAATAATTGCTTTGCTAAAAATGTCAAAGAATTTTTCAATATCAAAAAGTTTTAAAAAAAATTTCATTGGAATTTTAATTGGATAATTGCTCAACATGAAGAAATTTCCTCTCCTATTTTATTACCAAAGTTAGCTTTATTAATAAGCAAAAAAAAAAAAGAAAAACGAAATGAATATTTTAAAAAACTGGTTCCATCTCTTTCATTCGTTTTAATTTCCGTGTTCTTCGATGATTTTTTGATTTTTTGGAAGTTTTATATTTCTAATTTCATTTCCAAAATGGCATTTGTTCGCGTTGTCACATAAATATGTTTTGTTCCTCTTTCATACAAATATGTGCACAAATGCTTTGTTAAACACTTTTATAGCAATTAAACTGAATAACAATGGTAGCATGAAAAATGTTAGAAAGTAAAAATTGAATTAGGAATTGAAATTAATTGAAGAAAGTCTGAATTCTTTTTGATATTCCAATTTAACACTAGGTTAGGAAATATTTTATCACAATTTAGTTATCGATGAAGTCATTTCATTTCCTTCACAAACTATAAATTTGCAAATTGTTTCAATTTTATGAATCTTTCAGTAAGCAGAAAGGTTATTGTAGGGTTAGTAATGACAACAGTAGTATTTCATCTGTGATTCAACCAATAACAGATGCCAAATATCATGAAAGAAATTCTTGGGATCCTACATTTATTTTCAGTAATAAATAATACCGACAAATAATGGTATTGAATTTGATTACACTTGGATCGTTGATAGTTTCAAAATAATTTTTACGGAGAACTTAAAGGTAAGGAAACTATTGATTTCTGATGGAGAAGTGGATATATTGATGAATTCAAACTTCATATCTTTTATAGTGGGACTGTTATCAATTCGATAGACTGCAAAAATTTACACCATAAAGTTCTCCAAATAATCTACAATACAATCATGGACTACTGATAGATGCATCTATGAAGAAATTATTACATCATTACACTAGGCGATTTGCCATCTACCGTAACCATGATGGTTTAGGAAGAATCCTAATGAAGATAAAGAAGTTTCAAAAGCTTACATCAATATCATCTTCAATATATTGGGGAATAATACTTAAGAACAGAAACCATTTTAAATAAATTACGTAATAAGAAGTAATCATATATGTCATTATAAATTAATTGCTTAATGAAAAATTGAAATAATTATATACATCATTCTTTTCAATATAAATCACATTAAAATGTTTGTATGAAAACTTGCTTCGGTTTTTTCGCACAGTAAATACTTTTATCTTCATCGCAAGTGTAATTTTTTTTTTCTGATGAGTTCTGAAATTTTACTTTGTTATCAATTTCTCAGTATAGATTGACGTTTTCATAGTTGTAATTATGCATACAGTTGCTGTTCTTTTTTTTCATGTTGTCTAATAAATCTTCATGTAAATCAAATAGTCACCTAAGACTATGGCCTATAGCCTAAGATTAAGACTATGTATCTTAGCTTAATTAGATTATCCTAAGCTTTTTTTTTTCACGTACACTTTTATTTAGATCAAATAATCACTTTCGGTAATGTATATCTAGATATTATGAAATTTTTTTCAAATTCCCTAATCGTATGTTTATCTGTGATAAAACAATTAGGTTAGGTTATGTACATCAGACTATTTCAAGAGCTTTTTCCAATTTTTTTTTTTTTTTTTTTTTTTGAAAGAGTCTCTTCACCTTGGCTTAAAAGTCGCTTAATTTAGGTTAAACAATCGTGTTAACCCATATGTGTCATTATTGCGCGATATCTGTGAAAATTACGTTTACAATATGCAACATTCAGAAAGAATGTGCTAGATGTCATTTGTTGCGTAAGAATAATTGTTATTAAATAGCTTATAGAAATGAAACCAAAGACGAGAAATGTGAAAGGTGAAAGATGATTGCTGAAAAATGACAAATAATACTTCTGTATCGTTGATAGCTGATAGAGAAAATTTCGTCTTGTGATACATGTGATAAATTTTTTCTTGGTAAAAATTTAGCTTATCTAAGCATCATAGTGTGTACTATTTAACAGATTTCGTTGATGAGTGAAAAAGTAATCATCCCCGAAATATAACTAAATGGTCAAATGACAGGAATCATTTTGTGTGGAAAAAGTTGTAAAAATGCGGGGATATGAAGCAGAAACTTGTTTTGCGAATGAGGCCATAAAATTTATTTCGTGGTTCGAAAAATGGAATAGATGAATTGGAAGTTTTACCGTTGGCTGGCTGGTTGGCAGTAAATTAATTATGGTCAATTTATGAAAAAGCAATGATTGTTTACAGAGTTAAATAAAGTCTGTTAGAGGAACCGAAATGAGCGAGATTAATAGTGAGGAAAAGTAGACTGTAAATAAGGACTAAATCTACAGTTTGCAATAGTCCTCTTTCTATTACAATAACTGAGTTTATTTGTAAATATTTATGCTATTGAAATTTGTCATTTATAAGCGATAATTAATATTTCTCGGAATTGCATAACTTTCTCGCATATTTACTGAAGGCTTATTAATTGATATCATTTTCTAATGTAATTTTGATCTAATTATATTGCATATATAGAAGACTGATATTAACGCAACTGAATCATAGGTATAAACTGGGATAAATTTTCCTTCAGAAGTGCTTTTAGACTGACATTCGCGTATCGAAATTAGAACCACGCTTGATAAAGCGGACAATTGGCGCCCTAAAGCTCGTTCCATTCTAACTGTCCACGAATGTCATGACTCAACTGATTCTCTCATTGAGATTGTCGTATTGGCGCCATTGAATCATCAAGATTGTCGCATCCATCTAGAAGGACGAGAATCGTTGGTTTTTTTTTTCTTTTTTTTTTAAATGGATGATAGAAGTTTTAAACTATTTACTCACTGTCACTTCCAAATTTGTGTTTACTTGGTGGAAAGGAGAGAAATTCTAAAATACTGCTTAATATTATTTGATTTTTTCAGAGTGCTATATGTATCATATCTGTTGCGTTTCATATTTTACCCAAGTCCGACACTGCCACTTTTCTTAGCTATCCTTTGAAGCTTATAGTAGTTGCTAATAGTCTGACAAAAATGAATTTCATTGATCATTTTCATTTATTTATTAATAAGTTTCGTTTAGAGTGAGTAGACAATCGTTATGAACGAATATCAAATCAATGTTTACATCTGAATGAATTACACAGCCTATTATAATTCATACATTCTATTGGCAGCACCCAGATATCCTATCAGGTGATCCTTTCTAACTTAGGTTCAATAGATATCAATGTAAATAAAGTATTCTGAAGCGGGAGATAATTAGTGATTTAATTCCATAAAGACAAAAAATATTTTTCAGCTCACCCGATTTGGTGCCAATAGGTAGGTGATGTAGCATAGAATGTGGGATAGTGTATTAAATAATCTGAAATGATGGAAACGATATATTTTATGGCATTGCTAATAGAATCAGATTAATAGCAACAGATACAAGGTTGATCTAATAATCTGATCTGATACGAACAAATGATTTAATTGATTGATTTGATACCAATAGAATATACATGATGCTAAAATGTAAGAAATTGTTGTTCTTGATATCAGCTAACATTAGTAGGCAATTAGTACTGATAACATTTGGTAATAATTGAATACAACTAGATACTAGATACTAACTAGATACAATTGTAGACTAACTGGATACTTTCATTAATATCATTCTTCATAGCAGTTCAAAAAACAAAAATTTTTTTTTAACATCAACTTCAAATCAAGCAAAACTTTCCACTTAAACTAAAATTTAATCATTGTAAAGTTCTAGTCTGAAACATAACTAAGTCATTTCTCTGTTCTAATGTGTATTAAATTTCAGTTGAAATGAGAAAAGAACGTCTTTTAATTTGATTAGAGTATTATTACATTCCAGACATGCACTTTAAACTATCATCACTATTATTGATTAAAAGAATTTTATCACTTTTTTCTCTTTCCAAATTTATTTCACTTTTTCCATCCTTTTTTTAGTTTTTTGTTTAACAATTCATTTGTTTACATAAAATTTCATTTTCATAAAAGTTACAGCAAAATTTCATTTCTACTTTTGTATACAAATTCCTCCTCCTCCTTTCCCTCTTCCTCCTTTTTCTTCTCCTGCTTCTCCTCCTTCTTCCCCTCTTCCTCCTCCTCTTCCTCCTCATCTTAAAAGAAAAATCCGATTAATTAATTTGAGTATTACATTTTTCATTTAATGTTTCATTTTTCCGACTGCTCATAGTGCTCACTTTTTTTATGGAAAATTTTCTATTTGTTTTCAGTATTATCACATTTTCGAAGTACCAATTTTAGACGTAATACTCAAATTAATTAATCTGATTTTTTTATTAATTAAAAATTAACAAAATTATAATTTATTAGTAAAAAGGAAATCGTAGTGAAAATGTGTTGATAAATCGACACATTCGTTGTTACTGTTAAATGAAATGTAACGATGAAAATATGCAAAGAGATAAGTATAGAATTGAAATCGTATTAAACATATGCAAAGAGATAAGTAGAGAATTGAAATCGTATTAAACTGCATTATATTATCACTTATTATCCTTTCATTATCATACCATCACTAAATTATTCATTTCATTTGTTAAGATTCTTTGCATAATCATTACATTCGAAAACTAGAATCTTCAGGATAATAAAAATCGTCTTTCGAGCTTTCCCATCGAATTTCCCAAAGACGTAATAATGGAAAATAGTAATGTAATCATAAAAAGATAAATTTAAGCAGTGTTGTTATTTCATCAAGACTAAACATTACTGGCCATAAAGAAAAACAAAGACAATTTCTCTTTTCTCGAAAGAGAAAAATATGATGCGACTTTTGGCTTGTATTAAATGTTTCTACAGAATACCACCACATATGATAATATTTAACTCTATTAAACTAATTTGGTAATTTACAGAAAAGAAAAAAAAATGAAATTTTGTTTTTTTTTTTTTTTGCTTCTCTCTTTCATTCGCTCTTTCCCTCAAATTCATAATTAAATAAAAGAATTGAAATGAAATTTGTGCAAAAATTTTTGCGATAAAAAAAAATTTAGCATAGTTGAATTTTTGAAACAAATAAATATAATTGTACGCATTGTTAAAAGCCATAATGATCCCAAAGCACTTTTATTTTGCCTCCAATTTTTAAAACTTTTATAATTACCAATGGACATTTAACATTCAAAATTAATATTTAGCAATTTGCACAAACAATGACTACTAGCTCATTTAACTTAAGTAACACCATCGTAGGCTGTTTTGTTACAAAACGCTGACTTGTGAAGGCCTTTTGGATGCTTTGCCACAATTTCATTCCGCAGCCATTTGCGATACGGCCTGATTTTATAACTTCGAAGAATTTGAACAAAAATGCTCTTTTAGGGAAAAGAAATTCATATCAAAAAATTATAGAAAACAACACGACGAAATGATCAAACAAAAAAATGTTAATAAAGGAGTACTTTAAGTTGATTTCACTTTGTTGAAATTTAGATGAAGGTGGATTGCATTCATTTTATTTTCATTTTACAATCGTTTATCAGTTTATAAAAACGATAAAAACCAATAGACATTATCTATGCCTCTCTTTTCTTTTCTTTTTCTTTTTTATCTTCTTGTCACAAATTTATTGTCACCAAAAATTCCATTCTTTTATCTATTTTTCTTTCCGGTCATGTCTGTACATTACTCATCTACTCTTCTACAATTTGTCCACAATTCATTTTTATTTCAATCGTAATGTTGGCATTAATTTTTTCCTAAAAATAATACATTTGAACCTTCGTTTATTTGTGATTTTTTTTTTGAATTTTTCAAATTAACTTTGCAAAAGTGAAAAAAAAAACAAAAGAAGTAAACAGTTCTATCTTTGAATTTACTCAAGAAAAAAAAAAAAAAACGAAACTATTAGTTACTTTTGTCCTTTTGCAATTTTTTTTCTTTTGTTAAATTAAATTTAAAGAATTAAAAAGAAAAAAAACAAACAAACATTTAAATGTATCATTTTGTTTAGTTTACGATTTCTCCTACATTCTTTTCATAAATTTATTATTTGTAAATTTTACATATTAAAATTCCAAACAATTTAGAACTTTTTTGAACTAATACAATAATCGAAATTATTATACACAACATTAATATTCTACTTAATAAAATATTAATATATAATATACTAATACACATAACAATAAATTAGTATATACAACATTAATATTCTACTTAATAATATGATAATATATATACTAATACATTCTATTTAATAATTATAATGTACTATATACTAATATGTACATAACATTAGGTTAATATACATAACATTAACATTCTACTTAATAATACTACAATATATTAATAGATTATATACTAATATAATAACATAATATTAATATATATGACATTAATATTCTATAAGAAATAATTTATCTTTATGAACTTTTTAACTCTTTCAATTTCATATCTATCATTCATTTTAATGCTTCACTTAATAGCATAAATATGCTGTGATAATTTTTTGTCAATCTATCATTTATATAACATTTTTAAATGAAGTGAGAACAAAAAACAAAATTTTGTTCAAACAAAAAGAAAAAAAAATGCAAAGTTTTTTTTTGATTCCATGTCTGAAGTGAGTGTAATATTAGTAAACAAATTTTGTTGTCGTTTAGTTCTTAAATAAACTGTGCACTTATTTTTTTTTTCCTAAAAAAGTTTAAATTTAATTTACAAATAACAAATTAATTTGTTATGTTACACAAAAAATGTTTCTTTCGTTTAATTTGTTGAGGAAAAAAAAAAATTTGAAATTTTTTTTTTTAACAAATTACGTCATTTGAATATTTTCAAGTGGCGCAATTTATTCTATCTCTTTTTTTTATTTGTTATTTATTTGAAATAGAAAAAGATAAGTCTATCTGATGATGCATACAACAACTTCCTTCTGCTATTCCTCCTCTCCTTTTTTTTTTTTTTTTCAAAATGCTTTATTCAGAAAAATGAAAGTGACATTGTCAACGTCTGAATTCAGGTGATTGACACTAAAAAAGGGGGCAGTAATTGTTCGTTTCAAAATATGCTCATTGAAGCGTTTCTTTGTATGATTGGAAGTATGTGTGTGTATTCATAGTGGTTGTAATAGTAGTAGTAGTAGTAGTAGTAGTAGTGTACCTTTTGTAAATATTACTCATAAAATAATATTAAATTATTCATTTTTTTTTTTCCACCAATTTCCATCCTTTTCCAAACTTTAACGTTAATCAAAGGAAATAAAAAAGTATTTTCTCTCCAATTTACCATTTAAATTTAAAATTCAAAAAATTTCCTTTTCCCTCATTCATTGATTGCATTTTTTTCTTTTTGGTCATTTGTAAATTCTAAATTGAATGACAAAGTTATTTGTTTGCTATGAAAAATTTGTCATCAAAAAGAGGGAAAAAAAAAAAAACAATTTTTAAGTGTTTATTTTTAATTTATTCAAATTATGTATACAGCTGAGAAAAGAGCAGCTGGAAGAACAAAGACAGAGAGAGAGAGGGAGAGACAGGAGTGAGAGGAGAGAGACAGAGAAGGAAAGAGAGAGAGGGAGAGAGAGATGGAAGGCAAGAAGATGAAAAGAATAATTTTTTGAATTTATAGCTAGGATTGAACATTTTTTTTTTTAACCACTGTGAAAATTAATTTTAGAATAAATTGCATATTCTTTTTCAAGGCTCTTTCTCACTCTTTTTCACTCTCTCTCCTCTCTCACTCACTCTCTCTCTCTCTCGCATAAATTTTCCTTTTATTTGCATCAGCAAAGTTTAACGCGTTCTTTTTGCGTCAAAAAAAAAAAAGAAAGAAATAAAAGAAAAAAGGAATAAATGACAGAAATGGGAAAAAATACATTCGTACATTTATTTTATTTTATATCATTTCTGTAATTTAATTAAAATTTAGTAAAAAAATTCGACATCTTTGAATTGTTCAATGATATCAGCATCATTTTCAGTGTACCAGCTTCATCTTCAGGTCATTTTCAGTATATCAGTATCATTTTCAATATTTCAATATAATTATCAGTATATCAGTATCACTTCCAGTGTATCAGCCTATCTTCAGGTCATTTTCAGTATATCAGTATCATTTTCAATATTTCAATA
>JARVGP010001636.1:0-12876 GCA_029876185.1 Mansonella ozzardi | reverse complement strand
GCTTTAAAATTGTGGAATACCACAATTTTTACATCATCTAGCATTGTTGAAATTGGTAAATGAGAAAACTTTAATACGAGCAAAATTTTTATTCACATAGCGATACATTTGATATACAATGTACATGACACATTGCATTCAGAAATGCTCAACTTACAAAAAAAATAAAGCAGCTGCCAAGTTCTGGAATAATAGAATTCACAAACTTTGAAATACTGATTTCAAATTTCTGAAATTATTTCACCATACATTTATGATGATCCATGGTTTGCACCAAAAATTCCGTAGCGCTGAAAAAAATTCAAGTGTATCCAAATGCAAACAACAAACAAAGTTTATTTACTCACTATGGTTCAAAAAAATTTTGATGAATTAATGATTATAAGTAATCTAATAAAAGGAACAATTTTGCAAAAACTCCAATCAACTACATGATGATGTAGCTGAAATATTACGATGAACTAATTACAATTGAAATCAAGGTTAAATCAAGCCAATAGAGGACTCAACATGATTCTCATATGAAAATATAGCAAAGAAATCAAATCAAAGAATTCTTTAAAATTTATGATAAATAATGTACCTGTAACACAGCACCAAAGACAACACCGGAAAAGAGAAATAAAATACGAATAAGCCAAAGTGAACTGGGTAATGGACGTCTTCGTTCTATCAATAATTTCAAGTACTTGAATTTTTTGTCTGTAAGTGGTGGATAGCGCATGCTAAAATTAATGATGCACGGTAATGTACATTCTGTATTTAGCTGATTGTCAAAATTTGTTACAACCTAAAGATTGTCAGCTAAATATGTAATAGCAACTATATTATTAATACTGAGCTACCTAGAAATACTTTAATTCTAGAATTCCTATGAAAATTTTAGGACTTTTTATTGCTAAAAATTGAGAAATTTTGAGAATGCAAATAAGATCAGAACGCAAAAAACTGTTGCAAAAACTTACGCAAACAAAGCGTCACCAAAGAAACCCCTTATCAACAGTGCTTTGTGATTACTGAATGTATCGAAACCAAATTTTCCACGATATCTGCCGATGCCACTTTGGCCTACACCGCCAAATGGAATCGTATCAACTATAAATAAATAAATCCGGAGAAAAATGAAGATTGAAATAAATTTAGTAATGCAAGTAAAATACATAAATTTTTTTCTAAATCTTCAGTAAAGCTTACTGATAAACTGATATGCAACATCATTTACTGTCACCGAACCACTTGACGTTTCTGTATAAAGCTGCTGCATTTTTTTTTCAGATTTAGTAAATAAATAGACAACAAGTGGTTTTTCTCTTGATCGAATGTAGCTGATTGCTTCATCGAAACCACTGATTGTAACAATCGGCAAGATAGGTCCAAATATCTAAATATATTCAGATATCAAAAATTCATTGGATAAAATATGAAATATAAAAAACTATCTTAATGACATAAAATAGAAAGAGAAATAGAAAAACTTATTTCATCATCCATTAGTACATCATTCGCGGAAACAGCAATTATGATTGGAGGAATAAATAAGTTATTGCGATTAAGCTCGCCACCTTTGTATAAAATTTGCCCATTGCTACGTGCAAGCAGATTAGATAACCTACTGAAAAACAAACAAATGTCAAAAATTAATAAGCAAACAACAGATAACAGAAATATACACAGCAAAAACGACAGAATTTTTCATAAAGATTCTATAAAATTTCGAAGCAAAGACTGTTTCAATAACACACTCAAAGTGCTTCTCATTGATGATTCGGCTATAATCTTCGCTTTTTTCAGGCTCCGAACTATAAAATTCTTTTAATCGTTGGATGAATTCATGTATTAATGTTGTTTTCAGTGTTTCCGTAACCAGGACATAATCCGGTGCAATACAAGTTTGCCCACAGTTGGCCCACTTCCCCCAGACAATACGTCGAGAGCTCACTTCCAAATCTGCATCACCTTCTACGACCACTGGGCTAAAAAAGACAAAAATTTTTGGTATCAAGAAGTATAGGCCAATAAGATGTAGACCATCTTTCGAAATCAGGATAATGAATTTACTAAAAACAAAAACGAGCGAATATATAGTATTCCAATAAGAATTAGCGCAAAGGAAATAAAGAACTTAATCAGCGTACCATAACTTCTGAAAAAAATATGCTATAATGTCCATCTTTTCCTTTCTAAATTTCAATACAGTAATCTGCTTAAATAATCACAGATTCTTAGTGGAATGACTGTCATTACAGAGAATGATTATTCTTGCAAATAATACGCATTTCATTCGAAAAGAAATAAAAGCATACAAAATTTATTTTTCACCGAAAATGCTAAGCACTGCGAAGAAGAGGAAATTTAACATATCAATTAGTTGGGCGATACAGTACCGATCATCCCTGCAAAAAATCATTCGAAATCTATTTACCGAATAAAGTTTAAATATAAAGTGAACCTTTTTCCACCCAGTTCAAGTGTAACTGGTGTAATATGTTGCGCAGCCGCTGTCATAATAACTTTAGCAACAGACGAATTTCCTGTATATAAAATATGATCAAATTTCTCCTTCAAAAGATCTGTTGTTTCAGCAACACCGCCATTCACAACCGCCAAAAACCGCTATAATTTTCCTGCATTCAAATATGAAACTCTAGAATTCAAAAAGTATGTTATTAATTGATACTTCACGTATGAGCAAATCACTGTCTCCTATTTCATTCAATGCAAGAATCTCTCGAAATATGAAATATAAAAGATCGATGGACTTTAACAAATTTAGAAAGCTTACCGGATCAAAAAAGTGTGAAAAAAGATCGTGTAAAGCTGCGGAAGTAAAAGGTGCATATTCGGATGGTTTAACTATCACTGTGTTACCTAAAATTTGTGAAAATAAGCTTTTTTTTCCTGAAAAAACGTTATTTCTCGAAAAAGTGATCACATTAAAAAATTCTTACACGAAAATGATAATGTGGAATAAAATTAATTAAATGAAGCCTGTTTTCTAAGCTGCCTAATTTCAATACTCCGAAAAAGGGATGATACGTTACTTTCCAAACAAGAAACACTATTCAATTTGTACGAAAATTCATAAGCCAACAATCAAACATTTATTCAATAACTTACCGGCAGCCACTGCTGCAATTAAAGGTAATAAAACAAGACATAACGGATAATTCCATGGAGCAATGATAAGGACTACACCTAGTGGCTCCTTGACGATTGCGACGGTGTCTAGAAGTGACAGAAAAGTTTTCTTAACCTGAAATCATAAGAAAGTTGTTGTGCAAATATTTAGTACTGCTATTTTCAGACATCTTATTCTGCCATCTAAAAATCATAACTTACTGGTTCAGGTGAACTCCACTGTTTTAAATTATTCACCATATAATCGATCTCAACGAAAACAGGACTTAACTCCATATTATGTGTTAATTTTTGTGACTGAAAAAAAAAAGAAAAAGTTGATATGAATTCAATTTATAGAAAATTTGGATTTTAAGAACTCTGAGGGATAACTACAATCGATTGGATAATTTGCAGCACAATGATGAAATTTATGAAATCCATACTATTAGCATGTTATAATTTTTTTCCAGAACTAGAATTTTGTTATTCATTGATTCATGCCTGAGATCTCTCATATTGGTTAACAGAAGAGTAAAAATAAACAAACAAACAAATGAAAATATAGAAAAATTCAATAATTAAAGGAAAAAAACAATTAATTTCTCGTTTTAAATCAGCACAAAATTTCTTGATAAAAAATGTCCATTTTAAAGGCTTACTCGTTTCAGATCATTATACACAGCTTTAGTAAGAACATCACCCTCCTCGATTAGAAGCCGCTTAAGATTCAAAAGCTGTTTCCGACGATGTTCCAATTTAGCTGTAGCTCCAGTAAAATAATAGGCTCTCTGTTCTTCCACCAGCTACAACAAACAAAAATCATAAATAATCCGAAAAAAACTGAAGCCAAATTGAAATAAATTTTAAGAATTAATTAAAATCTCTTGAAATGGAACCTAATAACAACGTAAAGAACAAGATATTACCTGATGATATGGAGCATCTTGATATTTCATTGCCATAAAGCACTCTCTAAACAAGTGAATACTTTAAAAGTATACGTTACAATGATATTTCTGAATGAAAGAAATTCAACGTACGTTATAATGGTATTTCTGAATGAAAGAAATCTAACGTATGTTACAANATATTTCTGAGTGAAAGAAATTCAACGTACGTTACAATGATATTTCTGAGTGAAAGAAATTCAACGTACGTTACAATGATATTTCTGAGTGAAAGAAATTCAACGTACGTTACAATGATATTCCTGAATCAAACGTTTCGATTCCTATATATCTCAGAAATCAAAAGGCTATCGCTCCTAATGTCAAGGTCATCTGATTTGTTAAGGTCAATGTTAAGGCTCTTTTAATTGTATCTGAACATGACTGTATCTTTCAACTCTCTAATTTCTTATCTATCTTAGAATCAAATCAGATAAAATGACACTATGATAGCTGAAAAGAGTAAAGAAGTGAAGGAGATACCAGGGATGCATACAATTTAAAGAATAAAGGATAGCATGTTGTTGTGTTATTCAGTGAATGAAAAAATAGGCCTTCTGCTGCAATAAGGCCTAATTATTCAGTTAAAATGATCTAGTAATTAGAATTAATTACAAATTACCTGAAAGAGAATCTAATAGGTTGTGTTATGATCTAATAATTAGATCATATTACTGAATAATTAAGGCCTATTGAGAATATAATGAACGGTCCTAAAATTAATTCATTATAGATAAAAAGACACGCCATGCTCAGAATGTATGTACAATGAATAAATTTTGAAATCTTCACAGTATCATACTATCATTTCCAGTATTAGCAATGTATCATTCATCTTCCCATACCAACAACCTGCTCATATAGCAACATTTCATTTGCGTTGTAAGCTTACTCTTTGCACATTTAACTCACAATGATATCCTTAATTATCTAATTAAGTAATGAATAAATACATTAGCACAACATTGATTCAAATTACTTCCCTTAAAAATTGAATTAAAAATTTCCTATGAAATGATTTTGCCATTGTATTGAGAAAGTATCATTTAATATTAGGAAGAACAAAGAACACTTTAAAAACTCGTTCTTAGAAAACATTTAAATTTTGAGTAAAGTACAAATTGAGTAACCTCATTATTTTGCCATTCAACTTAATTGCCATGAATGTTCAGTAAACATGAATAATGGTTATTGAAGAAACTTCACATATATGAGATTATCGTTGAGAGTTGTAAAGATTGATCATTTCTTTGATCAAATGATTGATTTGATCGTTCGATAGGGTTGATACACGTTCAAATACTACCGTAAGAAATGATAGATGTTTTGATAGTGGATATCAAATGGGAAAGTGTAATGGAAGTATATGACAGTAATATGAAATTATTTCAAAAGAATAGAATAAAAAGAATGGTTGAATTATCTCAAGAAAAGAGAAATCTTGATTCTTTAAAATTAAAAATAACATTTCTACAACACAATGTAATGGAATCAAATGAAGAAGTGTCGTGAGGACTGCTCTAGTTTGTGTGATCTGGTGAAAATTTTTGTAAGGAAAATTTTGGTGTTTATGGTTGAAATTGTTGAAAAAGAATGAAGCATACTGTACGAGCAATGTGTACCTGTACACTTTTACAATAGTCAATGCACCTTACATTTACTTTATGGAAATGAATTAAGTTGCAAGGTATAGTTGAAATGAAGTTGCAAATGAGAGGGTAACGTTCTTCTTGATTGAGGTATGAACTGAAAATTTGCTAACTATTCGCTATCATTGAGTTATTAAAGTTGAAGACTGAAAATGGCTGAAAAATGTTTGATGGGCATGAAATTATTAATTTGCCGCAAAATTTCATCTCGTTGCAAAATTTCAAAATTTCACAAAATCAAACTTTCATATTATATAGATATCGACTGGCCTTTTTGTTGAGTAATGAAAGATTAATTTCTGATTGTTTGATAAGGTGATAAGGTAATTGGAACCAAAGAGCAGATAAAACTTTAAATGCTTTAAGATTTAGATATGAAACTGTTAGAAGATTTGAACGTTTAAACGCAAAATCTTTAAATCTTATCATAGTTCGAGAAATAACTATGAAAGAAAATACGAATATTAAGGTAAAAAATAGGATATTTTTTCAATGAGAAAAATTGAAGATATTACAAGTACAACTTCATTTTTTGGAGCATAACAAAATGTATAAGAGTTTGATGGATGTATCAGAATTATCACAAATCTATTGCTCGCTTCAAAATTGCATTCCAGGTTCCGTAAATGTTGCTGTGAAATCAACACCAGCACTCATTACTGCGAATATTATCAAACAAAAGATGATAAGGAAGATAACTGCAGCAATAATTAAACATGCTGTAGTAGGTGAGCCTTCCAACGAACAACAATAGCATCTGAAAGTAATCTTTTTTTTTTAGAAATTCTATTTAAAAAAAAAAAAAACTAAACTTGTAAGTTTGCGGAATTTATAATTAAAAAATAAAAAAAAAAAAGTATTTAAAAAAAAAAAAAAAAAAACGATTATTTAGAATCTTTGTTACAAAAAATAATAAAGATAATAATGAAGAGAACAATTTAGCGTTGCTACTCATCGCTGTTATAAAAATGCTCAAAATTTTCAACAGGAGAAGAAGGAATAGCGTGTAATTTGTAATTTCATAGAACAGAATTCTTTATTGCAGGTTGTGTACACTGAAATGAATAATAACTCGTCTTCTTTGAGACCAGCTTTGATCATTTTCCGAGCACGTCGTTTCATTCTTTCCTTTCTTGTTAAATTTTTCGCATCTGTACCAAACATTGATATGTCGTACATCGATACATTACCCAAATCTCCCATTGTCTATAGATAGTCTATATATACGTATATATATATATATATATATATTAGTATTCTCATTATCGTGCAACCTGCATTATTCATAACTGTTCCTAAAAAAATTTTTTGCAATCTTCACCCTTTTGGTATATCTTAGTGGCCATGTATTTTTAATTATAATAAACGAAAAGAGATATTAAAAAAATTGCTTACCGTATCTCCTATCACGGAACTGAAACAAATAAATTAGTAGCAAATTTTCAGAATTTTGATTCATTTATTTTTGATCTTAATGTCATACAAACAATATATATGCTCTTCGCCTGACAGTTTTTTTTTTCTTTTTTTTCCTAAATGAATTTGATAATGGATGAAACAAAAACGAAGTTCTATATCAATGAACGCAAAAACAGCAGCGCTGGATTTTTGTTCGAATGCTGTGATTTCAACATCAGCAATCTTAATCAAAAATCTAAGCTTACGACAATCAAGAAAAAATAGAAATTTTAACTATGCAGAAAAACAATGAATGATTATGCAGAATCACTAAATGGCTTTGAAATTGCCGTTTTAAAAATTTCCAATTATTTTGTCGAATTTACGCCTTAAATCTTAGATAAAAATAAACTCATCACTAACGTCATTATTGCACTTGATAAGTATTCTGCTTTCTTCTTTGTATCAACTCTGAAATTTTTATAAAATTGCTTCAAAAGAAAATTTAGAAAACCTAACAGAAAAACTAATTTCTTTAATGCATATTAGAAAAGCTCACGTTTTTATCTGCAGCCAAGCCTAACGCTCACAGTTTGTGCAATCAAGAAATAATTATTTAATGGAGTAGAACTGGTTCTTTTATTTTACAGAACGTCATACTGTTATCGAAATTTATCACAAAGTCAGTTTTGTTTCAGCAAATGTATATGCAAATTATAATTCAAAAATGCAACGAAATAAGCGGAAATAATTAGAATACAATTAGAACAATCAAGTTAAAGTCGCCTATTTTACTTTTTTCAATCTTTTAATGAAAGTTACCAGAATTAGTTTAATCATTTAATCTTTTCATTATTGATATCCAGATTTTTAAAAACGGATGGCTTGCAATCGCTTAGCACTTAGATACAGCAACATTTTCACATAAATTAGTAGTAGCAGATAATGATAATCAATATCATTCTATATACAGTAGAATATTGACTGAGTATATTCGAATTAGAGAAGATAAAGTTAGATTGAAATTCGAATTGAAAAATGAGAATTTTGCTGAAAAATTTCTAATCAGTAAAATTTCGCGGGTAACATTTACCGAAATACCCAGTTTGCAAACAAGTGGCAGGACAAAGAACTTCCGGGAAAAATCGCTATATGGCAATAAATCATTTCAATTGAAAATCATTTCAGTTAGATTAATATGGAGTGTTTATTTCTGCCAACCATAATGTTTCAATCATTCTTAGTACACTTAAAGTATGTTCTTGCCGTATTTTGGCAATCTCTAGTAAACAATGCCATTAGATTTGATACTGTAAGAACTAATATTGAAAAAAAAGAACAACTAATATTGAACGTACACTGAGCAATTTTAACAATTTACATTATTACATATTTTCAGAGATTAAGCACAAAGTTTTTAAAAATTATCTGTTTTAGTCCAAAATTCCTGAAAAAAATAAAATAAACTGAAGTCGAGGAACATTCCTAAACTATATCGAGATAATGTACAAGTTAGTTCATTTACACATTAAACTTTTCAATAATTTTCACCTGTAATATTAGTTATATTTGATGGAAAATGAAAAATTCGAATCTCCGCCCTTATTTCAGTTCAATAGTATAGCAGGTTTCAATGCATGATAGGATGTTTTTAAACCGAGAGCAGAAAAGAAGGAATAAAGAAAACTAATTAGTACATTACAAAAGTACAAATTTCCCAAATACATTGAAGTATACATAGAAAAAAAGTGGAGCAATAAAAATGTGTAATAGCGCACAAATTCCTCATACCTAAGTTAATACGTCTAGTGTGTTCTCTGGTAAAAATGAAGTAAACCCATAACTGTCGACTGTTTCTGGATTAATCTGAAAAACAACGTTCTAGCACTTGTCCAAAATAACTAAATTCAACATCGTTTAAATAAGATAAAAATTTGCGACGTGAACGGACAATAAGAAATTCCGGATTTGAAGATAGAGCTTATAATATACCTAAAATTATCAATTTAAAATGTACTAATAACAAAAAAAAAAACACTTCATAACAGAATATCTTACCGCAGAATAATTATATTCTACATATAAAGGATAAGCAGAACGTAAGTTTTCGTCAATGTCCATTTTGTAGCCAGACATCTCAACATTTTGCGGTGGTTGCCCCTCGATCTGTTTCCCAACTTTCTTTGCTGGTTGCTTTGGCATTAGGTTCAAACTGGCGTCTATAACATAAAAAAATTGAGAGCATGTCAGGTAGCATTCATCTAAACAAAAATTTAGGCTTATTTCTACCTATAAATTACATTTTTGCAAGGAAAATAAGCAAACAAATTCACATTGTTAAAAGAACTAAATTACACTCTATTAAAATTTTTAAACAATAACTTTGCATAAAACTTTCTGAAGACAAAAAAGCACGTTGGTCAGGCATCAAATTATTTGTTATCATTTTTGCATTACTGCCTTCAACAGTCTTTCTATTTTCAACTTTGACAGGCAATTACGGTACCAGTTGAAAATGCAATATAAGATTTGAATTCAAATCAAAACAATATAAAAAAGTTTGGTCGTTACTACATATACTTAATTACTAAAAATGGCACGACTATCTGATCAAAATGAAATTAAACACGGACTTTTTCGATATGATAAAAGAGCATCATTTGTTTATGTTGTAATGATTGAAAAGCAAGAAAATCTAAGAATATGCTCAATCACACTTCGACATAACATTTCATAGATATAAATCATATCAATCAAGTTATTCATAATGAAAGTTTCTCATATTTCTTGCCAATAAGCAATTAGGAAAAGAAACATACTATTCGTAGTATTTAATAAAAGTTCGTTATTTTTAAAAAACAAGCTGCTTTCATTTGCCAATAAAAGCGTTGCTTTTTCAGCATCAACTTTGTTTTGTGTTCTGTTCAGAAGACGATTGTCAGCACATCTATTCTCAAGATATATTGCTTCTGTATCCTTTATGAACAATTCAGGCAAATCAAGCCGATTCTGCGATGAGATGATACATTCCTGCATTTTCAAATCTTCAATCTTGACAACTATAAATATCCAATTCAATATTACTACAAACTAACTGCTTAGACAAATTTTGACTTACTTTCTCTTTGGGATAGTAAATTGCTGCTTTGCACAAGATATTGATCTGAATTGATGAAATAGTGCAAGCTTTTCGACATTGCATTTGTGACATATTCTTATGGAGTTCGTCAACAACACCGAGTAGTGTTTTACCATGAAATTCATCAAAACACATTTTTTCAAGAAGTATCGTCTGCATCTTTGTACGACCTTTAAAATTTGATTATAAAATGCAAATAAGAAGTACATTTTTCAAGTGCTGTATGATCTAACAATTTATACACTTGACTGACAAAGCAGAAAAATTCAAATGAAACAACTGCGATTTTAAAAGCCATTTGTCATACATGTATTCAGAAGGAGCTACTGTCATTTCATTAAATTTGACTATATCATTTTTCTAATTGAATCATTTCATGACTCAAAATATCAATAACTCAAATAACAGTATCTATGAAGATTTCGTGCTCTCAAGACTGATATCCTAATTGTAAAATTCTATAATGGAATAATACTAAAGTTGTATAAAAAAGTCTGAGTAACTTACGTTGACAAATCCTATAGAAATTCATTGTGGCTTGCTCACTGAATTTTTCCTTTTCGATTTTCTCACTGCTTATAAGTAAACACAGACTTTTTTTACTAACATATATGACTGACCTAAACAAAGCGAACATAAAGCAAGCACATATGATTAAGCTTTGTAGAAAGGCTAAAAGCAGTTACTAATTATTCCTATAGCAGTAAAGCAATATACAGCGGTCAATGCAAGTACTATTCAAGCCAAAATATCAGCGGACTAAATGTATCTCAACGCATACTGTTATTGCAAGAGAGCAGTAAGTGACACTTTTTAAGGCTTCAAATCAAAAGATTTCAAAAAAGTTTAAGAGCTATCTATGTCTCATCTAAAATATAATCGGCCAAATCTGATCAACAGTTATAGATTTAATAATTTCTTTATTAATTAATAATTAATAAAAAAATTAATAATTAATTTAATATTGATGTTTCTAATTGCATACTCACGTGCATTGGTTTCTGCTTATTGTAAGACATTCTCGTTTACATTGTTTTATATTTGTACGTAATGAAATATGCAAAACACCGCTAAATGAATTGTTTGTAGGTTCCATACGACATATTTGTTGTACTGTTTCCACGCTTGTTGTAGCGTACGCCAAACACAGTAGCATTAACATATGTGACCGGAAAATGTAAAATATTGAAGAAATAAAAATTTTGTGGGGAAAATTAATTTTTGAACATTTCGAAAAGACAAAAACATTTTGTTAATTTCACTCCAAATTGAACAGCATTAATTCAAGAGTCAAAAGAAACCAATGGAAGATAAAATCACTAGCATTTTAAATAGTTGATTATTATAAATACTTACCACATGGGAAATTATTATTCTCCACTATTAAACAGTAACAATTGTAGTACAATAACAAGAAACTGGATTTTTTTTTTTGGAAATATGGACAATACTATTGCTATTTGCAAATACTTCTAGGCATAAGTGATCACCATAAGTATCTTGAACGCAGAACCGGATTTGGAATAAATTTAGGAAATCCTACAGCCTTTGAATAGAATTCTTTACAAATGAATGATGCAGTAGAAGGAAATAATTTGTTACAATGTAACAAATTTCATCCAATGAAAACAAAAGAACGATTTTAGATTCCATGCTCACTTGATCTGAACTATCCATGTAATTACTGCAGAATCAACGTTTCAATTTTATTATCAAGTTCCATTCCAACTTGTAATGTAGTATTTACTATGAAAACACTATATTTATTTCCTTTAAATTTAGCAAGAAGAGCATAAGAAATTTGTACTCCGAAGAAGAACTTAAAACATGAAATAATATTATTTAGGAATATACCAACACTTATATAAGACATTATTCATTTATTGAATCTTCATCCATCTCAATGCACGGTACGCAGAAAGATCGTTATTTGAGTAGAGAAAGTAATGGAATTTTTTTTTGGAAATCCATGATATTTCACGAAAATGTGAAAGCTTTTCAGTTTAACACAGAAAAGATTACCTGAATTGGGCGATTTCATCGAATAAGGATATATGCGACCCAATAGTGTCATTAATTAATAGCACAATCTCTTGTTTTGATTCATATTCCAATAATTTATTTCTCTTAATGAATAATTTCGAATTAAATTGGATTTATAAATTAAATAAGATTTCATTGTATACAAAAAAAGCTTCATTTATCTGCCTGAATCAATAAATATAATGAATTAATTTAAAAATTAATATAAATTAGTATAATGTACTAAGATTAATTTCACATAACAGATCGCTGTTAGTGTTAAAATCAATCTTAAATTGGGACATTTTATTCTTTTGTATGATATTAAATACTTTCAGCTTATCCTATCTTACATTTCACCAAATTCAAATAAATAATTATATTATTAATTTAATAATCACTTTAAGTCTTACAGGTCATCTTAGATCATTTTATAGGTTCGAGGGAACAATTACATAATTCCACTTTTAATTTTCATTTCTACATAGAAAAGCCTAAAAATTTAGGCAGGTTAGTTTATGCAGAGTGATGGATACACTCATCGAAGAATGTACATGCCATTAAAGTTAGCTTCCGACTTGTCACTGAATTCACTTTACAT
>JARVGP010001635.1:0-12688 GCA_029876185.1 Mansonella ozzardi | reverse complement strand
TTTTTTTTTTTTTTTTATTTATTTTTTTTTTTTTTTTTTTTTTTTTTTTTTTTTTATAGATTTTTTTTACAGAACCTATTTTGATATGAACAAAAAACAAACAAATATGGAGAATTTAGTAAAAAGAATATTGAATTAATTAATTGAAATATTTTTTGTCTTAAATTACCACCATTTTTTGAATTGAACAAATTCCTGCTGGTAATAAAAATGTTTGTGATATCTTAGCTAGCTATCAGTTTTATGTTTTCTTTTGATGAGAAGGAAAAAAAAAAATCAAATAATAATGAAAAAACTGAGGAGGTGAAATAAGTAAAATAGGAAGACATTTCATTTTTTATTGATTGATGATGGGTATCATGTTAATTAATTATCAAGCATTCATTTATATTTTAATTCATTTCAAGTGTGTATTTTGTATTTATATAAAGATATGATTTGATATATGTCTGTTACATTTATGTCACATTGTGTGTGCATGATGATGTGTATGTGTGTGTATCTGAAATGCTATATATCTCAAAATGTGTGTGTATTTTCTTTTATAACATTATATGTTGCTTTTATTAAAAGAAAAAAAATTCACCTCAAAAGTCTTTGATCTATGTAAAATTTTTTTTATCTTCGTGTTCGGTTCCTTGTGTAAATAAATTTGAAATTTTTTTTTTTGAAAAAATTTAAAAATTTACAATATCCTTCTTTTTCGTTTTTTTTCTTTACAGTCTACAAGTTAGTCTTTGGGATTTCACGAATCCTTTTGCTACATTTTTTGTCTTTTTTTTTTTCTTTTTCTCTTCTGTCATTCTCCTCAATTTCCTATTTCCACCATTCTAAATTTTCTTCATTTTCTAATTAATCTCAATACAGCTTTTATTGCAAATGTCTCATTATGTTTATGTTTCAATTTTTTTCAGTCAATCAATCAATCAATCAATTGGTGATTAGTTTACTTGAAAACTTATTTCGGAATTTCACAATTCATTTGAATCGCTTTGTTCTCATGATATAATTTTTCAAATAAAATTCATTAATTTACCATTCGATATTATTATATTTGGATTTTGATTTTCGATAACTTCATTTATTTCTTCTAATTCTTTTTTTGTCCTGTTTTTTCTCTTTGCTTAATTATCCAATCATTCGTTTCACCATTTTTTCTTTCCTTTTTTGCATTTTGCTGATTTATTATTCACTGTGACATAAATGAAAGTGTTTATTTGATTTTTAATTTGAAATGAATCCATTGCTAATATTTTATGCACGCAAAGCAACAGATAAGCTAATTACTACGCACAAATAAATGAACGACAAATTTTTTTAAATTACTTAATGGAAAAATTATCTGTACAAGTAAATTAGCAACATCGTAAGGATTGCTGTTAATTAATTTATTTACAAATTAAAATTTTTCTATCTAATTTTTTTTTATATAATACTACATTAAATTATAATAGGTTATATAGAAATCATATAATTAGGAATTTGTACATATCAAAGAGAAAAAAATGCTTTGTCTAAATGATAGCCATTGGCTAAGTATCACTTAACTAATACCAGCACCACAACCACCACCACAAATAACAACAATAACAACAACAACAGTAACAACAATAATAACAATAGCAACAGAAAATTCAACGGGAATAGAAGTGTGTGAAGGAAAAAAAAAGAAAAACGAAAAGAATGCAACGGTTTAAAATGGTTTATGCTAATTTTGATCTTCTTTCATTCAATCATTTTTTATTTCTTTAACAAATGCAGAATTGAATGATCGATTGATTAAATAGAAAAAAAAACGGAAAAAATAATTTCGGAAATAGATTTTTTTCTTTGCAATTATTTCAAAAAAAGAACTAAAATCAAGTTTTCAATTAGAAATTAATTATTAAACAATTTATTAATTTTGAATTTAGTCTTTTTTTCGTTTTGCAACAATTTTTATATAAAATAGAATTTGAAATTTGGAAAAAAAATTTTTCTTTTGCTTCATTCTTTTCCTTATTTCAAAATATAATTAATTAATTAATTAATGTTAGCATTTGGAAAAGCTATATGCATTTGAATTAATCACATAACATCATATGAGACTGTGTGTATGTTAGTTAGTTAATGTTCGTTATAGTAGTCGTTGATCTTTAAAGGAAAAAGAAAATTTGTAAAATTTTGTTTCTAATTTGTCAAACAGAAATATAGCAGTTAAAAAATTAATGAAGAAAGTTTGATGTAACGCATTGTTCACAGAGAGCGGAAATTAAAAATGGCTATTTTGCAAAATTTTTGATTCCGAAAATTTTTCGGTAAAAATAATTCGGAAGTATACTGTGGAAATGAAATGATCGATGGATGTAACTGCTGATAATTGATCAGTTGTTGATGTCAGAGAGATATATGATAGAGATCGGGTTCGTTCTAGTTAATAGTTTCATAGTTGTGCTTTAGCAGTAAGCAATTTAGTATATGTATGTCACAATTACTATTATTTCTGTTTGAAATAAAAAAAAAAAGAAAATAATTGAAGAATTATGAAAAATTTTTAAAAAATGTGGCAATCTTTCTTAGTGCTTCAAAATTTAATTTCTTTTTAAATTAATAATTAATTTGATGGAAATTTTAAAATTTATTTATAAGATTGATAAGAAAGATTTATGAAAAAAAAAAATCAAAATTTTAAAAATTTCCCGTTAACTTTTTTTTTTGATAGCTAAAAAAAGATAAAAGAAGAAAAAGAAAAAGAAAGTGAAAATTGAAAAAAAAATTTCCAGAAAAAAGTGGTGACAATAAAAAGATGAATGAATTATTGTAGCATTCAAAAATATGCAGACAAGAAGAAGACACACACAAATGCGCATGTAGATATTGTAATGTTTGGATGATTTGAATTCCTTTTTAAAACCATTATTAATTATTTGTCTTTTTTGGAAAAAAAGAAAGCTTCGCTTTTAATTAATTAATAATTATGACTGACACTTTTTACTCTCTGATCTTTGCTGAGTTAAAGTTAAGAAAAAAAAACTCAAATAAAAGCTAATAAAGGAGCTACTATATAACTAATGCCAATACTTTGTGAATTAGCAATTTTAGTCCAAAATTTTAAAATTTATTATAATTTCAATTTTTGATATATTAAATATGGAATAGTATTGGCACTATATAGTGAACTGAAGTAAAATGTAAAAAATTTCAAATTTTGAAAAATATTAGAAAAAGCAAAACAAAACAAGAGTAAATCAACCGAAACAAATAAAAAAGCTTTATCAAACATACCTTCCATTGTGTTTAATTAAATTTGTTTTAATTAGTTTAACTAGTTATTTTCTCTCTGTCTCTCCCCAACGCCCAAAAAAAAAGAAAAAATGGTACAAAAGTAATTTTATCTGGAATATTAAAATCAAAGACGATAAGCAAGAATTATAACAATTTGAAAAATTGAAATTTTCTCTTAAAGATTCTGCTTTTAATAAAATCTCAAATATTTATGAAATTTGCTGTTTTGGACTTATTTAAACCTATCTAAAATTATCTTTCCCTCGGATTAATCTTCAACAATCATTAAAAAGGAACACACAAGCAAACTCTTATTCCAAAAATCCAAGCAAATGGCGCTTCATCATTAGTCTTGCAATGCCATCATCATTCATCTCAAAGGAAGAGAAGGATAATTCAATCAAAACTTACGATCTCTTGAGAAACTTTGCTGTCACTGTTCAAGCTTGCTTAGGACTTGTGGCTACAGATAAAGAATCTTTGGAGTAAAGATTAGGAACAGTTAGTTCTGTGTACAACTCTGTACTATCATACTTAAAAATTCATCGTTCAGGCTCAATGGATTTATTCAACGTTGATGAAATCCTTGTTAAAATTCTCGTTTTAAAGCCAAGCATCTATAACGATATAAATAATTCAAAGAAAAAAACAAAATTGCTCATAAAAATTATTTAAATTAGTAATAATAAAATATAGACCACATCTCATCAATATTTAATTGAAATGAAATATATGAAATATTTTTCTCTAGTGCTTTTGTGAAATGTAATTTAATTAAAATCCAATATTAAATAAAATTTAATAATTTTAATTTCGCATCAATTTCAGTTAAAAAGAAATAAATGATAAATTCATCTTTAAATTTATCATTACTAACGTCATCCGTGTAACAATCATAAAAAGTTTTTCATTTATGAAATTCGGAAAATTCCTACTAATTTGAATTATTTATATTTATTAAAACTATTATTACTATATTTAACGGATGTCAAATTTTTTTGGCAAAAAAATTATTTTTTTGAATCAAAAATAACTCCTTAGCTTGATTTAATTTGATTTCTTTATCCTTACTTAATTTAACTTGATTTTTTAGCTTAATAAACTGAAATACTCACTAACTTAATTTAATTTGATTTTTCTAACTTATAGTCTAAAATAACTTCTTAAATTAATTTTTGCCAATTAGTCCACATAAGATTATGATGATAAAAAATAAATTTAATTTTAAAAACAGATTTTTCGGTATATTCAAATTTTGAAATTTGCAAAATTAATGAAAACTAATTAAAATATGTCACCGTGCAAAACAGATGAATAATTAACGCGACTGAAATCATTTCATTTCTTTTTGTAAAAATTTCTTTCGATATGTATTTTTTTCAGTTCTTAAAATTTCTTTCATTGCTTAAATCGACAAGAACTTTTTGTTGTCTAATTTCTTTTTAATTAATTATCGCAAAATTTTTATAAAACATCGAAATTGAACAGTGCATTTGTTGCCGAATGAAAATTACGAATGCTTAGCAAGTAAAAAATTCTAAAACATTTAATGCATATCTCTCTCAGATTTATACGTGAGGCTTAAAAAAGTGTCCCACGTAAATTCAAGTTTTTCACGCATATTCAAATGTTTTATGTACATTCAAATATTTCACTGCATTCAAATATTTCACGTACATTTAAGTGTCTCACATACGCTCAAGTATTCCACATATATTTCAGTGTTTCATGTATATTTAAGTTTTCCGCATACTCCAAGTGTTCCACGCAGATTCAAACGTTTCAATTGTATTTTAGTATTCTCTTCAAATGCTTCACGTACATTCATGTGTCTCACGTAAGTTTTCACGCACATTCAAGTGTTTGACGTACACATAAGGAAAAAAACAAATTGCTGAAGTTGCAAAATATCACTATAACAGTATTTGAAATAAAAAATGCCTTCTGTTAAAAAAAAAAAAATTGAAATTGAAAAATTAAATGAATAAGCGGATTAATAAATTGAATTGCAATATTTTTTTTGTACATTTTTCAAATCCTTTTAAGATATTCAGAAATTGTTAGAAATTACTTTCGACTAGTAAAATTAGTTTTTCAAAAAAAAAGTAAATAAATTAAAAAGTTGAATGAAAATAAATTAATCCACCAAAAAAAAACTTTAAGTTAAAAATTAAATAAATTGATCAATTAATAAATCGAGTATGTTTATTTTTCTTTTTTTTAACTTCCTTCAAAATTTTTAGAAATTATTTTTGAGATATTTAAATTTTTTAAATGAAATACTAAATATTAAAAATGTGCCGCTAATTTACACCAAATGTTTTGGCAAAAAAGCAAGGTGGCAAGAAGAGGAGTCGAGAAATATACAGAAATATATACAAAGAGTTATTTGATTTGATCAAGAGTATGGGAAGTAAAATTTCAAAAAATTTCTAGCAGTTCCCGCTTAATATTGCAAATTAGTGCAATTGCGAAACTTAACCTAAATATTTTAATGCGTACTAAAATGTCTCATCTCGTAATTCCAGGTGTAATTTCAATTAACTTGGAATGTAAGATTGAAAAAGATTGCCAAAATTTCCAAATAAACCAAAAAACTTTAAAGAGTGGAAACAAACAAAGAATACAAAAACTATGAAAAATTGAAAAGCTTGAAAAATTTAAGAAGAAAAAATGTTTTGTTTTTTTGATAATCTTTAAAAATTTTTTAATTACTACCACTATATTTTTTTGAACACATATCTATCCAATAGATGAAAGATGAAATTTTAAAACCATAAACTTTTGTAGGAAAATGGAAAAAATGAGCAAAAATTAATTAGCAAAACTATATGCACATGTTAATTCTTGTTAATTGGTAGGACTATATGCATTTGTTAATTTTTATTTCAGTTTCATCAAAAAAGGACTGAATTTTCGATGCTTAAAAAATGTTTCGACAAAAAAATAAAAAGAAACATTTGAAAAAAGGAAACAATTTAAAATTTTATATGCTTTCTATTTTTACAAATAATTTTTGCTTAATTTATTAATTTGCATAAAAAAAATTTTTTGTTGCAAATTAATAAAAATTTTACAAATTCTAATCAAGAAGACATTTTCTTTCACTTCAATTTTACTAAATAAACATTTCTCATTTGTGAACGGTCGATTTCTTCCTTTTTTTCGTACACCAAAAATAAATTTACATGTCATCATCAAGTTCAACAACTTCCAGCATTCCGAAGCCAACATTTAAAATCAATCAAATGATCAGTACCTGGAAGGTTAAAATAATAAGTTGTTAACTTTCATTTTCAAGAAATTATCATTTTAATTTTTTTTTTCACCGAAATAAATAATTTCGACTATTTTTCATTTCTTTTAAAGATGAATGGAAAAAAAATTTTTTTTCTGCGAATATGAGAAAATTGAAAAAATATATTTGCAGGTAATTCGTGAACTTGGTAGTGGTGGTTGTGGTACTGTTTATGAAGTAGAAGGAACATGTGCTAAGAATGCTGGAATAAATGCTGCAATGAAAGTGGAAAAGATTGATATAAATCGGAAATATTCTGAAACACTTACTGCTGAGGTACTAATTGGCAAAATTTAAAATTTTGCAAATTTAATTTTTACAAAACATCCTTTTATCATAAGATGCAGTAATAATGTTACTAATGATAATAATAAATAATAATGATAATAATAATAACAATGATAATAGTAATAATAATAATAATAATAATAATAAATAACAATAATAATAACAATAATAGTAATAATAAATAAAAGAAATACAAACAAAACCTTTGTTTAATTGGAAAAATTTTTTTTTAATTTAAACTTTTAATTAATCATATATAGATAAAGCTTTTTTCTCGTTCTTCTCTCATTTTTTTTTGTAATAAATTTAAATTTTGTTTAATTCTTTAAAAAATTAAAATTTTTTCATTTTATTGAGAAATTATTCTAAGAGCCTTTTGTTAGAAAAAAAAGTTTTCAATTTTATAAAAAAAAAGCATTTAAGGCCTTGGTTTTACGTCGTATGCAATGGTCAGCACATTTTTGTCTCCTATATTTAGCTGGTCGTCCATCATCTGATTGTAACATAATTGTTATGTCACTTGTTGGGCGATCGCTTTCATGGCTTCGACGTCAAAATCCTTCACAACGTTTTACTCTTTCAACCGCAATACGTCTTGGTATTCAATGTCTTGAGGTTCGTTTTATTTGCAATTTCTTTAACATCATTCATTGCTATAAATTCATCAATTGTTGTCATATTTTTCTGCCACGTACTATTTTTAGGCAATTGAAGATTAACGTAGTATCGGAATCATTCATTGTGATATAATTTTTTCACTCCTCATTAAATTACTAAAAATTCATTAATGATTGTCACATTTCTCTGTCACATATCATTTTAGAAGATTTTTAGGCAATTGAAGATTTACATAGTATCGGAATTATTCATCGTGATGTAAAAGGATCAAATTTTGCAATTGGTAAAGGAAATTTATGCCATATAGTTCACATGATTGATTTTGGTTTTGCACGATTTTATGTATGTGAATTTCATGGATTTGAAAAAAAATTCTTTTAAGTCTTCTAAAAAAATTTTGTTTGAAATTTTTTTTAATAAATTGCCATAAAATTTCATGTATTTTCTTATTTTCAAAATAAAAAAAACATACAAATTATATATTTTAATAAATAAATCATTTATTAAGAAAATTGAACGAAAATTTTGCACAAAAATCGAAAATTATCCAAAATTAAAAAAACCAACTTTTCATTTTTTTTTGTTAAACAAAAATTTTTATTCTACAAAAATATGCAATATTTCATTTAGTTAGCAAAAAAAACTCAAATTTGCAATTTTTTCCATTCCTCACCCCTCATTGTATCACCAATCACCTGTTACCTGCCTTTAAATAATTTCAAAATTAAAAAAAGCAATTTTTATGCAATTGCAACTATTTATCATTAATCAATTTATCTCTAAATTAAATAATTATTTCAGTTGAAAAGAGGCTCAGATGGTAATTTGCATCATCGTGAGGCAAGACGAAAAGCGCCATATTTGGGCACCGATCGTTACTGTTCCATTTTTGTACATATGCGAAAAGAGCAAGGTAAATGAAGAAGTTCACTGAAAAGTTTTTGTCAATTTAAAAAAGTAAATAACAGACACAATGAAAATTTCTTTTTTTTCAAAAATTTCGAATTTATTTTAAGAAATCTTTTTTTGTGGCCTAAAAAAATTTTTTCAAATTTTTTTCAAAAGAAGTTGTTATTCATCAAAGATTTTCAAATAACTTTGGAAAATTTTCAATATTTTATAAAAATTTTTTAAAAATCTTTTTTTTATTATTTCATAGAATAAATGTAAAATTTTTAAGCATTTATTGTTTATTATATGTTTTTTTTTGTATTTCCATAATAATTTTTTCATTGTATTATTTGCATTATAATTTTACTCCCTCTTATTTCTTTTATTTCTAAGTAAAATTTGATTTTTCGGATTTTAATTCGAATATTTGAATTATAATATAAATGTAGAAATCAATTCCATTTTGTAATTATTGTGAAACAAATATTTTAGGTAGACGCGATGATTTATGGTCATTCCTTTATATGCTCATTGAATTTATCATTGGTCAATTGCCATGGCGATATTCCTGCTGCAAACATCTTCTTCCAAAAAAAGTTTTTTCCATTTTTTTTCTATTTCAAAAAAAAGACCTGTAATTGATATCTTATCAATTCATATTTTTTATTGAAATTTAAATATAAACCACCAATATATTACAAAAAAATGATAAAATTCTGGAATGATGATAATTCCAAGAAAATATAGTAATTTAAAATTTTTTACAAATATTTTCAAAATACAACATGTTATAGAAGATAAGACATTGATAGGATGTAAGAAATAGAACATCCAACAAAAAAAATGAAAATTAATATATTCCATGATAGAATGTATATATTAATCAAAATTCAAAAAATTATCACTAAAATTAAATGAAAGAAATATTCTTTTTTACAAAAAAAAATTTTTCTTTAACGTAGTAAAATTTTTTTTTTAGCTACAACAGGAGGAATGTTTACTGAAAAATTGTCCACATGAAATTTACGCCATTTTTGATCATATTCGACGTTTAAATTATTCCGATCGACCAAATTACGCATTAATTTTACGTAAGCTACGTGGGATTTGTGAGCGAAAACACTTCATGCCGGATGATCCATATGATTGGGAAAAAGGTGGAAGGTTTCTTTTCCGTCTCATTCCCTTTCTTAATTTTTAAAATTTCAATTTGATATCGTGTTCAGTCCCTTATTTATTGATATATTGGTTCATGCATATATTTCTACGAATTAATAATAAGAATAAATGATGAATTAATAGTGATAGATTTGTGCAAAAATTTTCGAGAATAACGAATAAGAATAATTAGGAAGGAGAAGATGAAAGATTACGATGATATCTTTGATGATATCTTTGTCTCTCTTTGTTTTTCTCTCTTTGCCTGATACATAAAACAGAAATTTTAAGATTCTCTCACAAAATTACTCTTCCAATAAATTCAGCTATTTTATCATATCATTATTCAATAATATATTTTCATAATTTAAATTTCATAAAATTTTTTTCAGAAATTACCAATCGTTTGTTAAAAATAACTTATGAACTACAGGAATAATGTTATGTTGTCAAAGTAGCAAAATATCATTAATTTGTGATATAAACGACTTTTTTATCAAAATAGCAAAGCTTTGTTAATTTGTAACAAACGACTTTTTATCAAAGTGCCAGAACTTTATTAATTTGTAGATTTCATGATGAATATTTACGCTCTTTACAAAAAGCTGAAGAAATTAGAAAGCAAAAAGAAACGGCATGCTTGATGAACGATGAAAATAGTGATAGATCAAAAACTGGAACACATGAAGAGAATGAAAACCACGAAATGAATGAAATAGAATTAGATTTAAACAGGTATATTAAATTATGAATTCAAGTATGACTTGTTTTGTTACATTTCATTTATAGCTAAACCTATAAGCATGCATATGTAGCAAATATAATTTGCTGCAATAAAGAAAGTTCAACAAGAAAATTAAAATTAATTAAACTATGTATTGTTGCGTTAATGTTGGCCGCTTTTAATTTGCATATTTTAACCGCACCAGTAAAAAATAAAATAAAATTTTTGTAGTAATTTGGCACATAATACATCATTGACCACTTCAACAGTGTCAAAGAATAGGCCAGTTTCAAATGATCCTGAAACTCTCAATAATATCATGCAAAATTATCCATAGCAGGTTTGCTAGCCTTATTTATATTTTTTTTCGACAATTAAACAACACAATTTTTAGCTATTGTTATCATACAACAAATGTAGCCTTTCCTTTCAAAAAGTAAGTCAAATGCAATTGGATATATGCATATACCACTAAAACAACAAGATTTTATTTGCTATTTTAAGGATGAAAAACCCAAAAATGATGATCGGATAGCCAATAATGACTAATGGAATTTGAAAAATTTGAATTAACAATATAGAATCAACTAATTTCTTGCGGAACATTTACAATTTCAATGAATTACTGATTAATAATGATCATACAATAATTAATAATAGCAATGATTGTTTACCAGTGTGAATCACTGGTATAAATTTGCAAAAAAATAATGACAGGTCAAAGGTTATCACTTATGCAGAATGTTTGACGATCACTAAAGATTATACACATTTTTTTTATTAAAATTATTTAAAAAGTCGGAAAAAAGAGAAAAACTTGAAACTAACGCTACCAACAATTTTAAATATCAAAACTTGTAAAAAAAAATGAACAAAAATAAACTTAAGAACTAATATGAAAAAGGCTTCTAGCTTTTACTTCACATCTGATCACACTCAAAGTGGTCAAGGAAAAAGTGGGTGTTGGCAAATTATCACTGCCACTATCTTCAACAATTCATCCATTCCACAAATGTAACACACACACACATAATTAATCAATAAAACATAATTAATTAATGGAAGAGTAAATGCCGATAATGAAATGATGATTTAAAAAAAGGGCAAGATAAAATTTGTAAAATTGATTTTCATGAAAATTATTCGATGAAAGTTGATTACTTTGATGAAATGTTTCATGAGTAGCACTTTTTTGTAATTGTAGGAATTTTATTGAATTTTAATGTAATTTATAGAATATAATATTCGAATACTTAAATACAAAGTTAATTAAATGACTATTACAATTAAAAAAGATAGACAAAAAAACAAACAAATATGTCATAAAATTATAATTTATAAGCAGGGATGATCAATGATAAATTAATTAATAATGTACGACATATGAAAATGATTCAAAAAAGAGAATATAGAATTTTCAATTCATTAAAATAAATTTAGTAAAATAAAATGAAAATAATGATGCGCACATTTCTCTGATTTATTCTAAGGGGAAAGGATGAATGAGCATACTTAATTATAGAATTTTTAATTAAATAAATTAAAAGTAACATACGATCAGTTATATGGGGAAAAAAACGAAGAAGCAATAATTATAAGATTTCTAATATTCACATTTTCTAATACCTTAATTAAAATGATAAAAATTTTTTCAATCGAATAAATAAAAAGCAAATAACAGTTCCGGTAAAAATAAATAAATCTTTTAGCAAAAGTTTTTATTTAATTTGAAACACTATAATTTATACTTTTAAATTACAAATGCACTAATATGAGTAAAATCATGGAGTAATTTTTGTACAGAGTCCTTGGCTCTTGAACTCTTGTTAATGGTCGAAGCAGAAGCTAATTTAATCAAGCATCACAATTTACTTTCATAACTTTGACCTTTTTTCCATTTATGTTTTATAAGTTCATAGTTCAGCTAGAAATTAATATTGCGTCCAAAAACCAAAACTAAAAATGTAGCAATATTTGATTATATTAACAAATACAACTGTTATTACAAATGTATTACTTATTTTATTTCTTAGTGGAATTTTGATAATTTTTAAAAAGCAATTAAATTTAATTTATTAATACTTTTCATTTTCATATTGCTTACGTAAAGCATCTGATTAAATAGTCAAAAAAAAAAGATAATGAATCATAAATATGAAGAAAATTTTTAAATTATTACAGACAAAATTAACATTTTTGTATTTGAAATTGTGAAAAATTATTTTTGTTTATTGTTTAAAAAAATATTATCATTATTTAAAAATTAGCATTTTTTTTAATATTCATAATTTTTTGAAATGCTAAATTTTTTCAACTAAAAAGATAAAAAAGAGTTGGACAATCGAAAATATATTATTTTTCCATCTAAACATAAACATCCATCTGATCATAAACATTACTACTATTACTGCTACTGCTATTGCTACTGCTACTCTTACTGCTATAAT
>JARVGP010001634.1:0-12666 GCA_029876185.1 Mansonella ozzardi | reverse complement strand
AACCAATTTTAAAAAAACCACAAAACATACAATTTTCCTAGTATTAATTTTTCCGGGTTAAAAACAGTACAAAAAAAAAAAAAAAAAAAAAAAAAAAAAACATGACCTTTTAGAAAAGCTCGAACATCATCTTCTTTAGCTGAAAATGGTAAACCCCGAAGTCTGATATAATTTGATGTATTGGGATCTACTTCTTTAGCTTTTGTCGCCGTCACCGTTTCTTCTGCTTCCGGTTTCACTGTCGTTTCTGTTGCCGTTTCCGTCTTTGTCTCTGTCTTTGTTTCTTCTGATGCCACTTCCGGTTCTTCCGTCTTCACTTCATCCATAATGCTGAAAGTTGAAAAATATAAATACGTTGATAGAAATTTTGAAAGATCATAAAATCGATAGACATTCTTGCATTTCCGAAAAAATTTGAAAATTATAATTGATTTCGGCAAGGAATAAGAAACAGTCAGCTCCAAATATGTGAGTAATGCTACAATGATTAGAAGTACTGAGAGTGAAGAACAAATGCATCTGACGTTTGCGTTCTATACATGATAAGTGAAATTCACGTGGATCACGTTCATGCAAACTAACAACACCTAGAAAACGTGGTTTATGCAAACCAATAATACCTGGGAAACCCCTCACAAGTCTATCCTAACGTCACCTAATCGCCACCAGTAATCACGCTTGGCAATCGATGACCGTACTTCAATATTCACATGCACTTCTTCGTTTCAAGATCTTCTTTGTCTATTACAACGAATTTTCCGCCAATGTATAATCCTCTGAGCATGATTATTAGAACCACGAAAATGATACAATGAAGAAGTAATTTGTCGGGATTTGGGATTTGCCGCCAGTTTGACCTTTTGACCTCTTTCTATTAATCTATGACATCATCTTTTTTTATTCACACTCTATTGTAAATTCTATGGCAAGAAACATAGATAGAATAGAGGTCAAAATTTTTGATCTGAAATTCGTATAAGAATGAGTAAGTTCTAAACTAAATCTCGTTTTAAAAATATAAGATTGAAAAAGATAAAATCAAGTCAAATTAGTGATAAATTTTTAAATAACACAGAACATTGCATTTTAGATTCATTGTTTAGCTACAAATTTTATAACTTTACAAATTAGAGCAATGTTTTGTATGATTTAAAAAAAATCAAAACTTTATCTTGTCATAACAGTATTAGAATTTCGGTTTTTTTTTTTGAAGTAAGCTAGAATTTAAAGATCAATTTCAGCTATGCCAAATGAACAAATTGAAGGAGGATGGTATAGTATGCTGTTATATACATATTGCTAACGTAGCTAAAAGCAAATCTTCGATGTAAGTTGTGCATTAGTAAATGGTAAATTTTGTATTTTGTTATTTAGAAAGTTTTATTTCATTACGCTAAATCTTGGAACACAGAACTAAAAATGGGAAGTGATTGATGAAAGAGTTGCGATTCTGTTGTTAAATCGGATCAGATTAAAGAAACAATAAAGCTAATTTGCCGTAACAATAACAGAAGTACCTAAAACAATATGGAAGAATCGTAAAATTAATTTTAATCATAACTACATATTGATGAAACAACGTCAAGAAGCTATTGAAAAGATGGCGGGAATTCGATCGCGACATTGCGGACTTTCTAGTATATCGGGAATAAGGATCAACATTTCGGTTATTTGATGTTATGGTCATAATCGTGGAGTGAAAAAGAAAAGTATGATTGATTTTACAGTAAGGTATTTCACAGTATTTTAGAGTAAGGAATTTCACGATTAGGTTCTATGTGATGTGTTCCAAATACAATTGGGAAGGTATTTTGTTCTAATGAAAAGGACTATAAGCTGAAATAAAATGTATATTTATTATGGCAATACGTAATTTTTGTCATTTTTATTAATTAGTTTTTATTGTGTGTATTAATTCTATTTCTTTGCTTGCAAAAAATATTCCGCTAAGAATTAGGCGAGAACATAATATATACTGAAACATGGAAGGTAGATAATTCCATAAAATTATCTAATTATTTTATTGATTACTATCTTTTGACATATCACAGCTAATAACACATCAATTTATTTTATAGACAATACTGTATTAATGAATAAAATCACAACTCCAAATTAATAACATGCAAAATACATGTCAAAATGTGGAATCACAGATCATCTTATAAATAGTGAAATCTCATTGAGGGAATGATAAAATCACAAATTTGGTCAAATACGGCGGTTTCCCTCACTAATGCAAAAAAAAATCAAGATCAGAGGATACCTGAAAATTAGAGAGTTTAATTACTACAGATTCATTTTTAATCATGGTTTGAGATCTAAAAAAAAAAAAAAAAAAAACAAACCAGACAAGTCATTTAGGATAGCGTAATATATATATTTGCAATCAAGCTAAATAAATATATCTAATAATTTACTGCCTTTTGAAATTTGCTGCCCAAAGATATTCTGTCCTAGTATTAATTTAATCGGAATGCAATATTCATACAATAAACAGATAAAGAAATTACAGAATTACATTTCTAAGTTGATCTATGAACGAATTTATTTACTACGAATACTAATACAGAAACAAAATTCACAACATATAGCAAGAAATAAATCATCTAACATTAATATAAATTTGCTAAGTAAAATAATTCTTAAGGATATAATTTGTAGACGAAAATGAAACAAATTATTTGCACGACAGACTTTCCAGATTTAACTCAGGACTTTATGTGAAACTGCATTTTCAATTTAATCTAAATTCAACTCGAGTTTTCCAACTGGAATATGAGCTTATGCCAAACTTACATGATAATAGAATGGATTTTGTAAGATTTTACGGATCTTGCGATATCATCGCATAGCACACACACAATTGAAGTGAAATGAAGTTATTGGAAATACTGGCACATGAAAGATACAATCATCTAACACACAAAAATTTTGCAACCTTAATTTATAAATGGAAGCGCTTTTGAAATAATGTTTAATTCGTAGCTGGAAGAGCTGCTTTATTTTCTTTCTTCACGTTGCGATCCTTCGTTCCTCCTCCTCTCGGATAATACTTGTCTAATGTTGATGCAGGAATACGCTTTAACATTTCACGTGGGAATATTCGCAATAGCTGCCAACCGATATCTAAGGATTCGAAAACTGTTCGATTTTCATAATTACCTGAAACACTGTTCCATTCAAGACCAACAAGTGCCTTTTACTTTACAATTTTATTTAATGCCTGGACCTCTAACCAAATGTTCGGACCCACTTTTTTTCTCACATATTCCAAAGTTTTACATCTATCCATGCTTTAATATTGTTTCAATTTCAGTTCGCTGTAAAACAAGTACAACCTGTTAAACATAAACTGCTTTATTGAATTTAGTATTACATTTTCATTCCATCACGCAATACCTTCAGTCAGAAAAGAATAAGCATGTTTCCGAAGCTAACTATTCCACGAAAAAAGCAATCTTCATTTTTGCATAGTGAAGAAAGATATTATAGTTAAATGTACTTGGGAAACAAGAATTTAAATAAACCTTGCGATATGAAATTTTTCTCGAACTTCGTCAAAAACTCGAGATAAAGCAGGTCATCTGAGGATAAAGCTTCCTCACCCACCACAGCTTTCATTGCTTGTACATCTTTCCCGATAGCGTAACATGCATATAGTTGATTGGAAACATCCGAATGATCTTCACGTGTCATTCCTTCACCTATGGCTGATTTCATCAGACGTGACAGTGATGGCAGTACATTGATCGGTGGGTAGATTTGACGGTTGTGTAATTGACGGTCCACATAGATTTGTCCTTCGGTAATATAACCCGTTAAGTCAGGTATTGGATGTGTTATGTCTAAAAAAATGAAGTTCTAAATGAATTTTCAGAAGATGTCTGCAAACGGAACTGACCATAGCGAAAATGCTTTTTCTTCCTATAAAAGTCAATAATTAATACTACTGATGTAAAAATCAGTAAGCTTGAAATGAGCAGTATAAAGCTGAGATCATAATGCCACTTAGCGAAAGCACAACAAACCATCATTGGGCATTGACAAGATGGGAATTTGAGTAATAGAGCCATTACGTCCTTCCACACGTCCAGCACGTTCATATATGGCAGCCAAGTCAGTATACATATAGCCTGGAAAACCACGTCGGCCAGGCACTTCTTCTCGCGCTGCTGATACCTACAAAGAGAAATTGCTTTAATAATCGAGTTTGACTCTTCAGAAACATTTAATGCGAAACATTTTGGAAAGCTAATTTAAAGTCTCCAAAATTAAGTTTTACTTCACGAAGTGCTTCAGCATAGGAAGACATATCGGTCAAAACAACCAGTACGTGCTTCTCACATTGATAGGCCAGAAATTCGGCAGCGGTTAATGCAAGACGAGGCGTGATAATACGTTCGATACTGAAAAATCTAATAATGGATTATGTTTATTGATAAGCCTCAAGATTAAGAAATACCTTTACTTAATTCAGAAACTGCATCTGTCGATGACTTTAATGATAAGAACTCCATCACTGATCATAAAGATTTCAAAGACCACATAAGTTTTCAATCTGCTGCATTTTGATAAAATATAATAGCATGTATCTTAAGCTTAGAGATTTAGTTTCCTTTGATATTTGTCTTACCCTCTTCAACTGCTGTACACTGTTAAAATGGGATAACCACATTTACATCTAAAACCCTAAATAAGCTTAACAAAAAAAAGTACGTTGGGTCGTTAGCAAGATTCAAAAACAGGCAAACATTCTCCATAGAACCATTCTCCTCGAAATCCTGTTTGAAAAATCGTGCGGTTTCCATATTAACACCCATAGCCGCAAAAACGATAGCGAAATTATCATCTTTGGCATCATATTGTTTATTAGGCAATTTGACAAGTCCACCTTGGCGTACAATTTGTGCAGCAATCTATAAGTTGTTTATAGAAAATTAAACGTTATATAGTTGTTACTAAGTTGTGAACTAAACTAGATATATCAGACTATTTAAATATTCCATTAACTAAATTTTCAGCAAATATTTCTTAGGATTTGAAATAAAAAAGTTGCCATGCAGCATACATGACTCACTTCGTTATGCGGAAGACCAGCGGCAGAAAAGATCGGTATTTTCTGACCGCGAGCAATGGAATTCATCACATCGATTGCGGAAATTCCTGTCTGAATCATTTCTTCTGGATATATTCTGCACCCTGGATTGATTGGCTGACCGTTAATATCGAGGAAATCTTCTGCCAAAACCGGTGGTCCCTGAAACAATTCCATACAATATGCCTCCATTTTAACATTGTGAAAATAGATTCACGGCTCTATTTGTTACTGATGAGGTTAAAAAAAAAAAACAATAACACAATCAACATTCACCTTATCGATTGGTTTACCGGAACCATTTAATATTCGGCCAAGCATATCTTCTGAGACAGGTGTTCGCAGAATATCGCCCGTGAATTCACAAGAAGTATTTTTGGCATCTATTCCTGCAGTTCCTTCGAAAACCTGAAAGCGATTCGTTACTCTATTGAATTATCTAGTTGGCGCATAAACAATCTTTCTCTTTCTCCTTTATTTCGCCTACCTTTTCCTATACATATATGCAAGCTTCCAAATTGTAAACCTACTGACACTTTAACTAAATCGAGCTCTGAGATCAGTAGACATATTAATTATCTGACTTATGCATAAGTTGCCTAGACCAGATAAAGAGATGTAGAATGTTATAAATTATATTAACAGTGATTGGGAAAGAACCGCTTATGTTTCGAAAAATTCCTAAATCCAATAAAAACGTAGGATAGAGTAAAAGTAAGCTTTCTAATAATACAAAGAAACTTATTTCCAGGCTTTTTATAGACTGAATTCTAAATTTTTACTAACAATCATTGGAAAACATTTTTTCATATGAATAAAAAATTATCTTTCTTTGAGTGGAAAATGAACATCGCTTAAATATTTCAATAACTTCATGCAGCCAAATACTTTGGTGAATTCTTATAATAAAAATTTGATAAACGATAGAAAAACATGGTCTAAAAATTACTAACGAAATTATAACAATTGAATTATTTTATTCCTGAAAATTATGCAAATCTAAGAATAAACATATACCTGTACAACGGCTTTATTACGTGTAATCTCAAGAACTTGTCCAGAACGTTTTGTCCCATCAGGAAGCGTTAATTGTACAATTTCAGCATATTGAGGAAATTTCACATCACCCAGAATAACCAAAGGACCATTGACACCAGTCACCGTCTTGTATGCTGCAAAATGTGTATCTGTACATCATGATCTCTGTACATCTAAAAGGTTCGCAGAAGATGTGGAAAGAAAAATCTTACATAAACGTGGATTGGTTCTATAGTTCTTTATCGTAACACCTTTTTGATTCGTGACTTCTTGATTCATATTAACAGCCGCTTTCATTTTTTTCCCTCTAAAATTTTTTACTGAATTTATTTGATCTATCAAAAATACTTCGAAATATGCTGGAAAATGCGATAGCTCTTTGATATCGTCATCTCATTCCAAAATTATACTTCCCTTATGTTAGTTTTCACGTATGTTTCTAGTTTTCACATAGTTATTAGTTTTCACGTATGTTTCTAGTTTTCACATAGTTATTAGTTTTCACATAGTTTTCTCAGTACCTCTGTTATTCTATATCGTAAAACTGAAAGAAAAATCCTATATATATTGAGATTATAGTACATGATATGGAAGCATAAAGCTTTAGATATATGAGCGTCCCTACTCCAAAATAATCATATACGCGGGCAAAAATTGAGAACTGAGATATTAGCGAAATTCGAAAACAAACAAATAATTAAACCTCTCTGTGTCACTTATTATTCAACTTATCAATTAATTAGTGACCGATATTATGCGACATTCGTATATTTACTCACTCACGTAAATTCACTCAACATTCGCATATCTATGGCTAAAATCACGGAGAAAAATCTATCCAAACCATTTCCAGCCCGTCTCATCCAGAAAAACTTTTTTCACGTCATCTTTACAATTACATATAACCAACAGAGCCTCCTCGCAAATCAATCGCGGAACGAGAAAAAACGGGTGATCTTCGCTCTCAAATTAATCGAAATCAACCGCGGGACTAGAAAAACACGAGTGATCTTCGTTCTCAAATCAATCGAAATCAACCGCGGGGCGAGAAAAAAGGCGAGTGATCTTCGCTCTCAATAGGGTTTGGGTAGTGTTTGCTATTTCATAGGTCCGAATCGATAATTTTGCCGCTGGGTAGTCTTTGATAGTTGGAAGCACTCAGCACTGAATTTGCGGCCATTTCGAAAATTTCAGAAGAATAAGAATTCCCAAGAAAGTGAATCTAGTAGGACTTTCCTTCTGATTCATTGTACTAGAAGTGACAACGTGACACTTTTTACATTTACAGCTAAAATACTTCGTGTCGTTAACATTTTACCAATACTCCTATTTGTGATAATTCGAAACAACAGTTCTTTATCAATGTTATCTCAATTTTATTAATTGATAACTGAAATCCAACAAACAAGACGTGCATCCTGAAAACAACCTATTTTTGGCAATTTAACTTGTTTTTGCTTCTTTATCAAATATAGTTATGTTTGTTGTCAATTTAGCACGATATTTTTTTCCCATTGCTCATTGATACAGAATTATAAAATGATCTCAGTACTACTGCTGCCATTTCCACATACCTTTGTAATAAAACAGAAAAGGAAAAGAGAATTCTCCCTCACGTGCAAAATTTTCGACCTGAATTACACATATCAGGAAGGAAAGCTGAGAAAATGTTAGCTACTATTTTTTTTTTTGAATAACAAAGCTGCCAAATTGTTTCCAGTTGTTTTTCTCATATATTTTTGAATCAGATGGCTGTTGAATTGCTTTCATATATACATTTTCGATGACTTTTTTTTTTAGCAAATATGCAAAGAACATTTAATTTTCATTCTTTATTTAATTTATTGCTTAATTTTATGCTTTGAAATTCAACTTTAATCTTTGGACTGTATTTCAGCAAGAAAGCGATTAATATAATGTATGTAATTCGTCCAATTGTCCAATTTTCAAAGGATCCCTGAATACATGACGATGACACTTGCTTATTCATTGTCGCTGGGCGTGTAACCGGCAAAGCTATTTCGTGTCTTTTGTTTTGAGGACAAAATTTTTCCATTACTTCAAGTAATATATACCTGCAACGGAAGTATACTTGGACTAATTCACAAAGTCTATTATAAAATTTTTTTCGATTTTCAAATTTCAAAAGTGCAATAATGAGATGTGTGCAGTGACAAATAAATATACACTGTAGTAAAATAGATGAAAACAAAAACCCCTGATGTCACGCAAGAAAGATTAAAAAGTACAGGTGCTCTCCATGAAAATGCTTTTAAAAAGGAAACAATCACTCATTAATAATTAAGGAGTAGAATGTTGAATAAAGCTACAATATCAGGCTTTTTGTTAAAATCATGGGAATGATGAGGAGATCAATAGAGTTCCAAACAAAGCAAACCGAGAAATGTATTCACAAAAAAACATTGCAAATGGAATGAGAATTTTAAAATGCCTAAACATAAAAAATGTGAAGTAAATCATGAAAAACACGAGTCGAAGACCGCAAAAAGGGAATAATTACGTAGGATCCAATAAACTTCAAATAGAATTGCAAGACTCCTGAGTTAAGGAGAATCCGACTAAAAAATCACCAAATCGAAATTCTGTAAGATCAGGAGATCTTATAAAATAAATGACAGATCTGTAAATTAAGAAGCTGCACTACTGGATGAATTCTGTTTCTGAAATTTATGAAAGATGAACTGATCAAAAATGAAAACTCTGTGAGAAGCATTTCATTGAGATCGAATATAATACAGGTGATCATAGATGATCAAACAACTATGAATGAGCAATAAATAATTTAAACAAATTTTGAGGTTGTCCATACTGAATAAACACGTTCTTTGAATTTTAAATAACATGTTAATTTTAATAAAATTAGCGAAAATATTACTGCGACTTCTCGTAAGAATATAACAATCATTGATGAATTACTTTTCATGACGACATGATTCATTTTTCAATCTAACGAAATGTCGCTCATTAGAAGGCTTTAATTATTCCAGGATTAGAAATTTTTAAAAGTTGTTCTGAAGCTTACTAATTTTCATAAAAAATTGAATATTCCAAAAATATTAAGTCATTCTATTTAGATCAATTAGTTGAGCTTTTACCAATGAAGAAACGATAGAGCAATTACGTATACTGATAATATTATGTCATGCGCTTTTTACTCCAGCTTCTTCTAACAATAGCAGATCCTCCTGAATCTCTTGATCGGTAAGAGCATCGGCAATGTTCGGACGTGTTTTTGCATGCAAGTGCTTCTCACTGTACGGTGTTGGTTCATTTGGTCGCCTAAAAATTTGGAACAATAAAAAGTTAATGAAATTTATTCCAATAGTTTAAATACTGTTTGAAGTATAAAAATGCAAACGGACTATAAAAGTGAATAATTGTCAATATCCTAAATTAATTTGCAGATTTTTCCTTTTAGTTTTTTAAATCTTTCTGTTTATAGCTCACTGTAACATTTTCAAAATTACAGTGCAAACGCAACCCTTCCCAGAAGAACATTAAACTAATCAGACCAATTGAAAATGGTGAATTAAATCTTATAGAAAATCAGTCTCGATAAATGAAATAGTAGAAAAAAGCAAAAGTCTCAACGCTTCTTTCTATTTTTCTCCTTGACTTATTTAATTAGTGCAAGAACTCTTTCAATTTTGGAATGTGTGAAAACAGAAAAGCTGCACCTTCGAAGGCTTTTTTTGCTGGGAAAATCGTTTGTAGGTGCACTGGAAATATCAGAATTATGAAATTCATGATCGATCTTTTTTTTCTGTTCTTCGCATTCCTGAATCATAGCCTCCATAAGTTCAGTTAATCGTTCCTCGAGTTCTCTTTCCGCTACTTCTTTTTCTCGTTCATATTGTTCCTTGATACGCTCATTCTCGAGCTACAAACTTGAAAACTAATAAAAATGATATTTTAAAGCACTGTTTCTTTCGTTTTAACAAACTGAATAAGAATTGCGAATTGATCCGACTTTTAAGGAGCCAAACTACAGATCTTATCAATTTTCCTCAATGAGATTCAATTCATTCGCAAACATAATTATAAACTATTTCATCTAAACTATTTCTCTGCTGCGTTAACGACTACAAAGTCAAGCAACCTAAATCGGGATACTGCCAAAAACTAGAAAAGTAACCTATAATCTCGAAGCTATCGAGTGAACCTAGCATTAAAATAGGTTTGTTTCATGCTGAGAAAAAACCACTGGCAGAGCTACTTATTATGTTAAAAATAGAATTACTGAAAAAAGTGAATCTCAAATTAGAAACGAAGTTATAAATAGAATAAAAATAACGTGATCGGCGATTTCCTCTGCTTCCAGTTCAGTTTTAAATTGCTCTTCAAGCATCTGTATTGCACTTGTATATTGCGGATGCTTCAGCTCTTGTAAACTTTGCAATTCAAATTCCAGTTCAGCATGTTTCTGGAGGTAGAACCTGTATACTGAGGTATTTTGATTTGAAGAGAAAATATATTTTCAAAATGATATGGAAGAGATATAAAGCTAGTCGAGATGGGTGATTGTTTCAAATCGAATGATTAATTTCTTTGTCATAATTTGTGAGATTCAAGCAAATTATTTCAAAACAATACCATCTATTGATGTGATACTAAACGTTTTCAGTGTGTTTCCTAGAAAGTAACCTATAGCTAATTAGAACGATTCGATATGGTTCTGTTTCGTATAAATTCAAAATAAGAAATTGAAGCGAAAAATTAATCAACCAAATGTGAATGAATAACCTTCGCATATATGTATTATCGACATTCCTTGAAGGTGGAAAATTTTCCATGTCGCCAATAAAATTCATTGATGAATATGCAAGTTTTATCAAGTGCTTATTTTATGTTAGTAAAGTTAATTTCCTGAAAACTAACTTTTTACAACTATCAATATATTGTAGTGAACTCGTACGACGATTCTTTCGTAGTCACATTATTGTGAATATATGTGACTTTTAAAACATCTATTCGTGAATTTGTACTTTTTTCTAAACATACGAATTTAACAGTCACTATTTTTACGACAATGTTGTAGCGCATAAAAAAAAATTATTGTATATGCTCAATATGTAATTTCGTATAAATTACTTATACATAGCATCATCTACCTGCTATCTACCCATCTATTATAATCTACTCGTTATGTATGACGTATATGGATCTGAATTCTGATCAGTGAATCAGCATGTTGAAGTATATTTTTGGATTCAACGATATTTCCTCATTATATCCTAGTTTTGCATCTGGCCACTATAATTTCTATATTATGATTAGTATAAATGACACTATGACGATAAGATCATAAAGTTAGACTGCACTACGCTATATATGAGCCCAATCTCGAGAACTTCCAGATATCTCGGTATTGTATTGAGGGATCACTGATACCATTGTAGTGATGCAACGAACCAATATCGTAGCATAACGTATGTTTGTAATGGATTGTTTACGAATATCAATATTATGCGTGTATTTCTACAAGTATTTTCAGATTTTTTAATGTTAATTTTGCAAAGACTTCACTGATGTCTAAAAATGAATATTCCAACAATTCACGAACAATGTTGGGAACCAACAACCTGTTTAGAAGATATTCGAAAATGTATCCGAAATGGTCATCACATAATGATAATAATGCGTGGCATTCCAGGATCTGGCAAATCTTATTTAGCCAAGTAGAGATTTAGTTTATTTTTGATGAACCACTGTAGAGTATATGTTTAATTATTGCTTAATTAAATCAGTACGTGCTAAATAAATACATTCCATGCATACTAATAAGTAGTTCATCCAGGATAGTTAAATCAATACGTGCTAAATAAATACATTCCATGCATACTAATAAATAGTTTATCCAGGATATAAATAAATTTCATTCATTTTATTTCATTCAATGTATATTAGATAAAGATTATTCATTTTCTTCATAGCGATAAAATTTTGTTCATTTTATACATGCTAAATATAGACTATTACACTTTATGTTGTAAAGTACTTTTTTTTTGTATTTTTATTCTGTAAGATAATTTGGATGGTTTTTAAAATGTTCTTTTTCTTTGCAGCGATTTAGTATCCGAAACAAATGGTGCAATTTTTAATACCGACAAATATTTCATGCAAAATGGTGTATACCAGTTCGATCCCGCCAGACTGGAAGAATATCATCTAAAAAATTGGAAAGAAGGTGTAATAGAAATGAAGGAAATTTCCAATTGCATATTTTAATGCACTTCCTATGTTATTAAATAATCCACTGCAACAATTCAGTCAATTTTAGTACTTTTTCTCAGATTAGAAATATAGATTAAGGATTTCACCAAATAAGGAGAGAAGTAATTTTAAAATTGTATTAAAAGTGCGCAATTATGATAATTGGAATGTAAATGAACGTAAAATAATTGAGAACATATAAATGAACGTCTAATGAATATATGGAAGATTTGAAAACAGAGTCTAGGAATTGATGAAGGAGATAAATGCTGTTTCTTTTTTTTTTTTTTTTTTTT
>JARVGP010001632.1:0-13756 GCA_029876185.1 Mansonella ozzardi | reverse complement strand
AAATAATAAAAAAAAAAAAAAAAAAAAAAAAAACAAGAATGTAGTTCCGGTAAATTCAGATGAAATATTTTTTTTTTTGGATTAGAATTAAAAAAATTACGGTAAATATAAAATTTTCAATAAAAGCTTTTATATGAATTTCAGAAGAATTGAATTGTTTTTTGAACGACAAGCAAATTGTAGTGTCTCAGTTGAAATTGCTGTTTCCTATAAATTTTATTTCTTGGAATGAAAAAAATTTATTTTTCAGATAGTGAAATAACTTCGCCAACATGGTCACTGGTTGAGCAATCAATTATCCAACCCGCAGAATTTTATTCCAGGAAGCAAATCTATAAAAGTGATTTTAGCATATCTGCTTTGAATGGTCCAGATGTTGCTGTTTCAGGGATCTTATCATCAGCACCACCACCAACACCATCACCACTAGTACCATCATCATCAATACCTTCTAATTCTTTCTCATCACTGACTTTTAAAACCGACACATCAACAATAAACAAAAAAGATGGCGAGAAAGTTCGTCCTCCAACTTCAAGTTATTATCGCAAATCAATTCATTAATACTTTTTTTTTTATTTAAAACTGTTGAGGCACTTTCGAAAAAGATTTCTTCAAACTAATTTTTTTAAAGTTCGAAAAATTTCAAATTTTTTTAATTTAACATAAAAATTATAAAGTAATGAGACAATGAATTGACAATGCAATATTACTGAAATTTCAATAGTCAAGAATGTGCAGTATCTTATTTGCAGTCCTAAGCAGTTTGTATTACTTGATTAAGATTAATTAGAAAAGCGAATTAGGTAAAATGATCCAATTGCTTGAGTGATAAATTTAAAAGCTCCTAATAAATTTTTATCTAATAGATTGTTGCAAATGCTACAAAAGAAGGGCAGGATACTAAAATCAGATTTAATTTAGAAATTTCATAAATTTCTGAAACACAATTATTACAAAGATTAAATTAATTGAAGATTACTACAGGTACCACCGAAAGGTGGTATTGCTGTTTTACCACATGATATTATGGCTGAAGCTCATGCTCGGTTCAAAGAACGTGAGCAAAAATTAAATGGGCAAAAAGTTGAATTACAGGAGGTACGCTTATGCTTATTTTTAATTTACTAATATTTTTCCTTATTTGATTCTCATAAAGTTTTTTTAAACAGAATCGGCGTTAGATTACTGTAAATCAATGCAGTTTCATTTCAAATTTTTTGTATTAATTCTAAATTCATATGACATTTATTATCGAATATTTTGTTAAATTTTTAAATTTGAATAATATTATAATTGAACTATTTACTGCCATAAATGATCCATAAAGGATATGATTTGCTTTCTATCACAATCTACTTTGTAGAATAACAAAGTGAATGCAGATTGGATAGTAACAAAGAAGAGATTTACACCAAAGCAATGGAAAACTTCAACAACATCAAAAGTAGAAGAAAGTTCGATAAAAAGTGAGGAAAAAGTAAGCGAAGATGATGAAACATTAAGAACAGCAAGGAGGAATATTGTTTCCAGGATAAGTCAACCATCTGATCCGGATGCTCAATTCATCTTTCGTATACCAACATATCAAAATATGCCGTATGCGTTAGATTATTTATGATAAATAGACGTTAACCTTATATCGTGGGAAATTTACTGAATTATATGAATTACAAAATGATGGGAAAAGGAAAAAGCTAAAGTTGCTAAATTATAAAAATTTCAGATCAAATCGTATAACAACAGATGGTAATCTTTTTATGGGACGAAGTGTTTTTTCACCAGTACGAGAAGCAGAAGAAATACGTGATAAAGTAAATCGAAGAATTGCTGAAAGTCCTTCAGAAAGTTTCTTTGGTTCACGCTTAAACACACCTTTCGATGGACGAATGGCTGAGACACTTTCGGAAGGTTTTTTTGGTTCACGCTTAAATACCCCTTTCGATTTTATGACATCACGCATAGATACGCCATTCGAAGTAACTCCAGATTCACGCACCGATTTTATTTCACGTTATCCATTTAGTCGTTCACGTTCACAATCTCGAGTGCACACTGTCATCTCGCCTTCACCTATCAATCAAATTCATCCACCAAGGTAATTTTACGATGTTAAAAACTGAACTTATTTGGATTAAAAATTTTAAATAACTTCTTTACCTCTAACTTTTCTTCAAATACCCTTACAATGCCAAAATATATTTGTTAATTGTTGCTTTTCGGAATATTTAAATTACGAAATATTTCAATTTAAATTTTCTAACAATGGAAAATACATTCAAATAATCTGAAAGTAAATGTAGCTACTGCGATATATTTTATAGAAGAGATGAAAATGGAATAAACATGTTGAGACAGCGTTCCAGAACTGTAGAACCTCGATTAGCAGAAGGTACAGTAAAAGCTCTTACTAGGTAAACAAATTTTTTTTTTACTTAAAATTATTGGGATATTATGTGCAATGAAAAATTGAATGAAATGAATTTTAGTGTCGATTTAAAAAAATAAAAAAAAGAAAAACTAAAAACTTTCTCTAATTCATGCTAACTTTTTATATAATTGATTTAAATATGAAAATATATATTGGAAGGCTATTAGAAAATATTGGTAAAACTCTTTCAATAAAAATTTTATTTTTTTAATAAATTAAAAACACTTGAAATTATATCATTGATAAAAACAATTAAAGGATCCTTTTTTCTCTTTTTTTTTTATTTGCTGTATTTTAATTATAAAAACGAGTAAAAAAGTTATTAAGAATTAAAGGTATGTGAATTCAAGTTAAGCGCAAACAATTTTCGCACAAAAAAAATTCTTGTACCAATTTGCATAGATAATGAAAAATCAAAATTTTGTTTTACTGAAATTTATAATAGCAAATGTTGAAATTTATAATTGTAAAATAATGCAATAAATCTATGAAGTTAGGAAAGTACACAGAAAAAAAGGAAAAAATCGCAAATGGCTTTTTTTTCAAAGGTTGCGAAAATATAAAATTAAAATTAACATGCCGAATATCAAACTAACGAAAAAAAAGAAAATAGAAGAAGAAAGGAAATATGTAATAAAAATATTTTATTCATTAAAGTTAAAATTTTCTGAAAACAAAATTTGAATTTTTTTCAAAAACATCAAAAAAAAGAACATTCCAGAAAAAAGTCGGTGTAATAGATTTGAATAACAACAAAAAGAAATTCTTTAAATATTTTGTAAAAAAAAAAGCTGTAAGTAAATATAGAAATGCATTAAACGAATAAGTGAATAGATAAAAGTATTTTTCGAAGCTTTTTTTTACAATCAAGTAAACTTTTTAAGCGCAAATTTGAATTTTTTTCAATAATATCAAAAAAAGAACAATTCAGAAAAAAGCTGGTGTAATAGATTTGAATAACAAAAAAAAGAAATTCTTTAATTATTTTGTAATGTCATCGTAATTTAAATTATATCACAATAATAATTCACAGGTAACATTATTAATGGTTTTAAAAAAAAAAATTTGTAAACTGATAATTTGTCGGTTCGTTTTCTTCTTTCATCACTGAATTTTTAAAATAAAGGAATGAAAAGAGAGAAAAAAATTCAGGAATTTTTTAAAATTACATTTCTAAACTGTTTGGTTGCTACACTAACTGTTTATTTCGCGTTATTTTTTTGAAAAATTTAACCAAAAAAAACTTATACTTGATTTCACACATGGAGTATACGTTACACGTATTAATATGGTAGGTAAAAAAATTAAGTTAAACAAAATTATTTTGTGTTTGCTATCTTCATTCTTTTAATCCTTATTGTGATAAAGGACCAGGCAGTACATACATCACGGAAATCAAGTTCAAGCATCAAGAGCTCGTTAATTCATTCTGTAATCAATCCCTATTTTCATAAGTAAAGTTTGGTTATAAGAAAAAAAAAAACACTTCACAGAATTTTTAAATTGCCTAATCAAAGATTAGAATGAAACGGAAAGATGAAGGAAGTATTAAAAACTATCAGTTTTTCTGCATCAAAGATTTCCAATTCAACTTTACTTTAAACTTCTTCAATTTTCCATTTTGCGGAAAAAAAAGTAATTAATGCTATTAAAAGGCATCATCAAATTTGGTTTTCAGTTGAAAAATTCTTATGGTAAAATGAATTGGAATTTTCAGGCAATGGCCACCTCAAAGTAATGCAACGGCCATATTTATGGCTAAAGATAACTGGAATATTCCACCTCCAACTAAAATCATTGCATGTCGCAGTAAGTTATCTATTGTTAATATATTTTTTACCAATTGAAGTTAAAAATTTAACAAAAAAAAAAACCAAAAAACAAAAAATATTCATGAAACATTTCGAAAAAAATTTCTTATCATCAAACTTTAATTTTAACTTCTTAACTTTCTTTTTTAAGCAACTTTTTGGAACAGTTATAAAATAGACGATAAATTAAAATTACTGTAAATTGATATAATTTGTAATTGCAATTTTTTTTTCAAACAAGCTTACAAAGTTGTTTTAAATCGAAAAAAATAGAAAAATAAAAATTTGAAATTTTGTAATTTTTTTCTCCATTCGATAAGCATCGTCAAATTTTGTCAGCTCCAGCAAACAGTAGCTATAATTCATGCTTATGTTAAAATTTTTATTGCATTGTTTTTTGTTTTCTTCTTTCCTTTCAGTAAAATAGAAATTAGTATTTTGCAAAAATAAAAGTTCTTTTATTTTTTTTGAATCTCGTAAAAGAAACTTCTTGTTGCTTAATTTTACATTTCTGTGCAGGCATATGCAATACCTAAAAACATAAACAAAAAAATGATCAAAATTTTATTGCAATATTTAATTAATTAGTAGTTTAAATTTAATAAAACAAACTAATGGAATTACTAGACAGTAAAAATGAAGTGTGAAAAGAAACGGAACTTTTTTTTCAGTTACCTACTTTTTTTATTTTCTATTTCTATTTGTATACATTTCTATAAATTATTTTAAGTCAAGAAAAAGGATAAAACTGTTGTTGTTTTTTTTTTTTTTTTCACTTATTTTATTAAAATAAATGTAAAATAAGTTTATATGGTAAGAGATGTTTGTTTGCCAAATGGCTAATTTTTTTTTTTAAATAAAATCTACTATTTAGCTTAACTTATTTTGCTTTGAATTATAAAAGAATTTTCCGAACAAAACTTCTTTTGCAAATTTAAAAATAATAGAAATGAGTTAAGTTAAAAAACAATGGGATAAGCCTAAGATAATATAGGAATGAAAGTGAAATTAGAAGTTCATCCATATATGGTTTATTGAATTAATTACTTTGAAGATTTAATAGAACACATAAAAAAAGGTAAGAAACAAGAAAATGTTGAAAACGAGATCCAGAAACTAAGATTCAATTAAATAATTATTTTGTATTATTTCATTTTATTACTGCTTCCGTTACCATCGTTACCAACTGATAGCAATATAAATAGAAAGAATCAGACATTTAAATAGCAGGAGAAAACAAGGTCTCTTTGTCACATTTGTTATATTATTTAGCAAAGAAAAGTTGATAATTTCTGAGCTTTTAAAGGAATTATGGAAAGAAGTGTAACAGATATGTGGAGAACACGTGATGAAAAAGGTGATGTCATGGATGAGTGGTCAAAGCGAAGTTGGAAAGGTGAAACCGATGAATTACGACGTCGTAATGATGGTACCGGTGAAGCGTGGCATCGTAAAATAGAAGTATCACCAGAAGGCAACACATCATTCGTCGATAACAGACGCTTCTATACGAAGGATTATGTTATCGAGGTTAGTCGTCGACATACTTACTAGTCAGTCATTAGCAATTACAAAATATTTATAACAACAATTACAACTCTATTCTTTGAATGGAATTAGTCGACTCATTTTCCTGACGATATCTAATCTTGTGACATAATCCGTTAAAAAAAATCATGTTCCAATAATCTTGTCCTTTAAAAGAAAATGTGACAGAGAAAGAAACTAATGAAAAATTCAGTCCCCTGGACTGCTTCAAAAAAAAAAAAAAAAAAGAAAAAACGAAAACGAGTGATGTAACTTTTTCAAAATGTGAAATTTGCAAAATTAGTTTCTCTTTGCTTTTTTTTTTCAGAGTGAAACTCGGAATGCATAAGTGTAAATCAGTGTTGTTCAACGTATCAACATCCTGAAATTCTCGTTTGGATTGGAAAAATAATCTTCGCATTTCTCGAAATCTATGTGAATCCTGAAAAAGTTGTGAAATAAATTAAAAAGAAAATCCTCTAGGTGCGCTTCATAAGAATCCCACACTCATTTGACTTTTATTTGAATAGCAAAAAAAATATCAATCTCATTAAAAATGAAAGCCACTAATAAGTGGAATTCTCTCAATTCAACAACAAAATGATCCATTTAACTTTCTACATTCGGCTTTTCAATTCGTGTTGTTTATATCTATTGCAAACATTATTTTCTTTGATATTACTTTCCTATGTCATTAATTATTGCTTTTCACCACAATTTGTATTTGCATCTTTCCCACCGTCATTTAGAGCTACACTCATCCATTGCCTAACTTTTTGAAAGATTTATGCGAATCAATTCGTATGCGACAATAATTTGTCGCATTCAAATTTATATGGTACTAAATGAAAAATAAAAAAAAATTACCGCAGAAATTTAAGTTTTTTTTCACATTCAAATAAGTACGAAAGAATTTGAAAGTATTTCAAACAATTTGATGGATTAATGAACATCTCAATCTCTCCCTAGTTTTAGACGAAAAAACCTTCATAAGGAAAGAATGCAAAAATGCTCTACAGAAGCTACAGGGGAAATTTTAGTTGGTTTCAGTTTATTACCTCAATTTCTATGTAAATCTCGTATTTCGACAGAGCAATTTGCATTGTAAGCTGAAAAAAAGAAAGATGCAAAACCAAATAATGAGCATATTTCTGAACTTGCAAGAAAAAAGAATAAAGCAATATAGAAGTAAAACTTTATTCAGAAAAGAAAAGAAAAACTTTTTAACTTTGACCTTAAAACGGAAAGTGTAACAGTCCGAAAAAAACAAATGAAAGCGAGCAGTGAGACGAAACTTGCAGAAACCCAACAAATTAATGATTAAAAATAAAACTAACTTTTCAAAAGAAGGACAAAATAGTCGATAAAAATCGAAAAAACACAAACAAAAAACAAACACTGTTAAAGAACAATTAAAGAAAATTGTACCGAAATGGAAGAATGAAAATTAGTAGAATTTTAGAATATTTTGACGCATCATAAATAATACTCCGCAATTCAATACTGACAAATTAAAATGTATTCACATAAAAAGAAACGTTTGTTGAGGTTTGGGAACAATTTCCGTTTAATATGGGCGTCACAGTCTTCAAGAAATATTCTGAAATAGATAGTGGGTGAATTCAATTGAAGTAAACAATTCTTTTACACTTCCTAATTATATAAATATTTGCAAGAGAAGTTTCCAAAGGACATCTACTCTTATAATGATATCTGCCTTCGATAAATCTGTTCAGGTATCTCATCACTCAACATTTGTGGCTAATTTCTTTTGTTTCTATAGCTAGGCAACAGGGCAAACAATAATTTTATATAATTTGAGTTTGTACATATACCTCTATAGAAGGGTTAACAACATGGTTCTCACGGGGAATCTGGCTGCTTGAATGATAATATTTGAGCGGACGATGATTACTTTGACTCTGTATCCGACTCATCAAAAGTTTGAGGCTTTTCCATGTCGGTTCGTGAAAGGTCATACCACATTTTTGATGGATCAAGTTCCAGCATGGAACGCAATAGTAGAGTAAACAAGGGAAGTAGCAGCAAAAAAAAACACCATTAGCTTCATGGCATGTCTCACACAATACATCATCGAGAATATACGGAGTGATTTTCAGCTAAAGTTACATCTGTTGAAAAAATTCGAATACATTGCTAAATGGTTTTGTACTCTAGATATTTCAATGTAAAACGAAGATGGCTGTAATAATGCCGATATTCAAATATAATGGAACATATTTTGAACTGATATTTACTGACATCTAATATATGAGGAAAAAAATGTTGTGTAAATTATGTAAATTTTAAGGTTTTTTCTTCCAAAAAACTTACTAATTTCCGCTTTCTAGATTTGAGTAATACGAAATGTCGCACTGCGAAAGCTGCAAGATACGAATCACGATTTCCGAAGACCACTCGTGCTGAACCTCTTGGATAATTTACATAGGGTTCCACTTCCAAAGTCACTTCAACTACATTTCCGATCTCGTACTGGAAGACCTGTCCCACTTCCGCTATAACGGGATAACATTTATCTAATGTACAATTGATACTTACATGAAGACTGAAAATATTACATCATTTATGAACATTCCCAGTTTTAGCACCTTAGCATAACATCCAACAAATAAAAAGAAAAGCAAAGCTACTAACTTGCCGTCATAGTGCGTGGAATACCACCAATTAAAATAGCATAGCGCTTAACATATGGTATATATCCTACCAGATTGAATTTCAAACCGCTCAAATTCCAAGGTTTCACTTGCACCTGTTATTACAATACTACTAAAATCATTTGTAAAGTAACGAATATTTGATAATTTTTTGAAAAATCATATCTTTCTACTGATAATGTTTCCTTAGAGGAAAATACAAAATACTTGCATTTATCATTCAAATTCCTCAATAAATCATAAACACAATGAACTTCGTGATAAGTTCCCTTGTGCATCGTAATCATGCTAGCATAAAAATTTGACAAAAATCTTCATTTCGCATCACATTCATTAATGGAATGTGGAACAATTCTACATAATAATTACCAAGGACATAATCTGCTGTTGAAGTTGCAATGAAAGCGAGTTTCCATATTGTAAGAGAAATACTTTTAGTTTTTTTTTTTTTTTTTTTTAACTTGAATCGTATTTAAAAACACCTGATAACATTTGTAAGTACGACATTGGATAATAAATAATGTCCTTCACAGTTTGTTATCTAAAATACTTGATTGAATGCCATGAAACTGCTATGCTATAGTGTCAAGATTTTTGTTTTCAAGATTTTGGCGGAAAAATGGAGAAATATATTTTGAAAGTGATATGCAATTGAGCAAAATACGAAGAGCTAGAAAATATCAGTTACTGAGACTTAAAAGCTCACAGAAAACCGATTGCAGCAACAGGAACAGTGGGTACAGAATTCTTCCATTCGATCGACCACACTGTACCATTGTTACTACTACTTCAGTCTTCAGTTCTCAACATCCAATTTCATGAAAATTTTTATCGTTGCTAAGCGCACGCGCATATAACTTTATCATTGCTACATAGAGAAATGTCCTTCTAAAGCATAATTGGAGCTATATATGAATAACCTGTACCGATCCATATTTGGTTCGGTTTTATTAAAGCTGAACATCGTTCTTTAACAAAAGTGATATTGCAATTTTTTAAGCTTCACATTAACAAAGCTAAGTAGAGAGGACTATGAATAACAAATATGTTGCGAAGTTTGAAGAAAGCCATATCTCAAATCGTTTGTCAAGAGAAAATATAACTGTAACAACATCATAGTTTGTTTTCCAATATGAAATGAGAGCAAATCTTCATTTATCTGATCACATTCTCGACTTTTGGTCCTAATATTTCCGCCGTTCCACTCCTGCTACATAATACTACAGTTTCGTAAATAACATTTTGAAGATCAATTGCTAACTTGCATACACAGTGTTTATGAACTGCAAGTGATCGGTGCAAAATCTTGTTCGTTGACACGCACTTCTTGAAACTCAAAGAGTATCGAAAAACTTGATATTCAAATCAAGATACATTGTTATGTCTTATTTCCATCCACAACAAACCAAGATGATATGAGAAAGTGATCTACGGCAGTTGCCCTTAAAGTCCTTGAAACAGTACCAAGCATTTGCTACAGGATTTTATTTCGTTTAAGCAATTCAGTTACATTCGAGGAAGCAAATTTTGTTGTCGTGTGGTAAAAAATGCAGAAACTCCAATTTTCGACTGCGTGAATTATTTGCTAATTTTTTAAATTTATATCGACCATCGCGATACAGCAAAGTATAATTTGAGTGAAACTCTTAACAGGAACATTAGCAAAAATATCTAGGACACTTACTAACCGTTTTGATCTCCTTCTCACCGTCCTTTATATTAATAAGCAGTTTGCCTTGCTTCACATCACCAGCATTAATAAGACGACGTACCGCATGCTCATGCTCGAATATGATAAACGCATATCCTGCATTATTTTAAAATTTGTTTACCAGCTTCTTATGCTTATGCATGTTATCAATTTTTTCTCAAACTACAACAAAATTGTCTCCTTCTTTTGCCCAACAGGATTGAACTAGATAATCTTATCCGTATAACAGCAGCTGTACCCTATTTTAGAAAAACCATATAACGAAATGAACATTATTGTAACATAAACCGTTTTGTGGAGACAAGATATTACAGCAATCACGATGTGGCCAATCGACAATGTTTGGGCCATAACGTCTAAAGAAGTTGTAGACTATGTCTGGAAATAAAGTAGCTAAATTTGAAGTCATCATGGATAAATCAAACGTAAAAACTTGGCTACTTTAAATGACAGTAGAAAATATGACAGAAAATGAAAAAAAAAGAATAACAAAATTCTTTACTTGGATCAATGTCGTAAGGTAGACCACCGATGAACACTTTTCTGGAATACATAGGGAAATCGATTGATCGTATTTTCGTCATTCGTCTGTCCGAACTGTACTGCTCATCTTCCATTTCAAGTACAAGTGCTTCTAAATAAAAGTTTCATAAAGCACTGAAACTTGACGCAAAAATCTTTCAAATTATCGTATGTAAAGAACGCAAAATTCACACTAACATCTGATGCTTGTATTATGAAGAATGTAAAACATTCGATATTATCTTACTCTCCCGTAGTTTTATCTCCATTGATAATATTTAATTTAAATTTAAAGTCTATTCAAAGATGAGTGCTCTTGCATCAAGATTGCTAAATTTTAAAGTGAAAAAAAATTTCATGTTGTTGCTCTGGAAATTTCTTGTGGAAAAAAATTCCGTATTGTTGTTCTAAAAATTTCCATTTATTTTTCCATGTAGGTTATCTCGAAAGAAAAAAAAAAGGAAATGAATTCTAGTTGGTGCTATTCATTTCGATGGTTTCATTTCGACAATCACGATCACCGTGATCCTTCTTAATTCCAAAACTCTTAATATTATCCATACAGCAACAATGCAAGCTTAGCATATGAAAGCTTTACATCAATCTTTAACTCATATCTTTCTCTGAAACAACGATTTTTTCGCGTATTCGTTTTTTATTTATTTTTTTTGAAATTGAGCATATCAAAAACAATTAATTAATTAAACAAACACAAGCAAAAAAATTACCTCGCTCAAGCATTTGCCTTGTTGATTTACCTTGCTCAAGCATTAGCATTGTTTTGCATTGTTGCAAGAGTTGCTGAACAAAATTAATTTGTTTGCGTAAATGAAGCGAGCAAGTTTAAGTAAAGAGAATATTAAAAAATTAAATGCTCAGTTAAAATTAACGGCTTTTGGGAAAAAAAAAAAGAAAACACTGAGAAACATTGAAAGATAATTCAGAAACAAAAAAGAAAAAAACTACTGGAATATATTACATCTCACGTTACGTACGCGAAATACGTCATACAATGTTACAAATCACTTCAATAATCACACCAATCAAATCAATCCTATCGTTTATTGTTAAACTTTAAAACTAAGCTAACCAGCTAACCACCCAAACCAACAAATGGGTAACAATGAAAAGCTATCCTCCATTACTCACTCATTCATTTCTTTTTTTCATATCAGCTAGAGCAAGCTGTTTTTTCCAAACTGCACGTAACCTTTTGGACAATTCATTGCATCCATACCAATGCTTTCAAAGCTTTTGGAGGGAATGCATACATGATTAGCTTGAAAATACGTGTGTTCCTTAAAAATCTTTCTTTCTCATTGCGGAAATAAAAGTTTAAATATGATGACATCAATGGTAACTTTAAATGTTGCAATAACATGAGAAATTAGATGACATTGACACTTTTCTTTTTACAACAATGGTTGACAATCTCATCTTTAACTTAATCAATCACTGATTACTTTGGCTTATTGATTTGTAGCAATTGATCAAATCAAATTACCTTTACTTGGTTCACAATCAATTACAATTACCAACGATCACTTTGACTTATTAATGATCGTACGATCATTACAGTTTAGAAATAATAGGTCCTTGTTAATTCGATTAATTTCAATAAAAACATTGCACAACAATTTCCACAGGTCATATTACTCAGTTCTCGTGGATCATCATCTGATCATTCAGATTCTTTCACTTGGTATTTTACCGCATAGTAGAAAATTATACTTAGCAAAAAAGCTAGGAGATAGCGCAAATTTATTCACCATTGGGAAAAAGCGCGAAATCACAGCTCTCAAGATTGTATGACAATGTCGCACAATCTTCTCAGCTCAACTAATCGACCCAGATAATTCACGTTTTGTCCGACTTAACCTGATAATTTACGTTGTCTGAATTAACCCGACTTAAAAATTTACGGCCACCATCTGATTGACATTGGAAATCTGGACTAACTAAGCGCAGACTCGACCTAACACTTCCAATTTCGCGCGAAATCTTGCATATGCTCCCACCTGATTACGAATTAAAATGTTGAAAAACCCATTTCACATTCACAAAATTTTATTAAACACCATTATATGATTAAAATTAGCGCAGTACAGAAATAATACATGTCAGTCAGTAGAATACCGGAAAGCTTATTTTTTCATAAGCCACAAAGTTATTTAAACATTTGAAACCATATCAATTTAAATGATGGAACTGTTGTTCGAAAAATTACACGAGAAATGGAATGGGTAAGAAAGCAAAAGAGACCCGACGAGACTATTTTGTCAAATTTTCATTAAGGAATTTTGTCCAAAGTGAAAAATCAAAAAAGACTCCCGTAAAATTATCCCCGTTTGCAAGGCTAAAAGATTATTACAATGAAAAAAAGCAAGGAAATAAGGGAAAAGTAGGACCATGGGGCTAAGATTAAAAATTTTTATGAGTCTTTAACATGAAATCTATAATACGGCAAAACTAGTAGTAGTAACACCATACCAATTAGTATTTAATTGACAGAAACATTTGAAAATCTCTCCTCAAAAAAAAAAAAACTTTCTGTAATCAGTTAGCTTTCCCAGTCAAACCGTTGTGGAACGTATGAGATTCCGAACCACCATGTCCATAACCCTTCGGTCCAAAAAGAGCTCCGTAGCAATGATTGCAATATGGCTTGCCTTGACGCTGAAAAAAAAATTTTTACAAAACAACTATGCTAATTTCACGCTTATATTTACTTAACAAGAAAATCGAAATATTTCACAGATGTAAAAATCTTCTAATTATAACAAAGAATGAACACTATTTCCATTTCAATTTCTGCTATGGATTAATTTATCTGAAAATTTCTCAAAAATAGTTCGAAATAATTTTAAAAATCGCCGTTTAATAACTTTTTTCATTTATTACTTTACTTTCTTCTTCTACATCTCCAACTTAAACTGTTTTTAATTTCTATTTCAATCCTTCCCTAATCTTATTTTTAAAACTTTAAATAAATAGCTATTACCCTGCCTTTTCTGTTTAAAGCATCTTGTTTTAAAAAAAAAAAAAAAAAAAAAAAAAAAAAAAAAAAAAAAAAAAAAAA